>JAXIVJ010014211.1:2500-35035 GCA_036785665.1 Chirona hameri | reverse complement strand
ATATATATATATATATATATATATATATATATATATATATATATATATATTATATATATATATATATATATATATATATATATATATATATATATATATATATATATATATATATATATATATATATATATATATATATATATATATATATATATATATATATATATATATATATATATATATATATATATATATATATATATATATATATATATATATATTATATATATATATATATATATATATATATATATATATATATAATATATAATATATATATATTAATATATATATATATATATATATATATATATATATATATATATATATATATATATATATATATATATATATATATATATATATATATATATATATATATATATAATATATATATATATATATATATATATATATATATATATATATATATATATATATATATATATATATATATATATATATATATATATATATATATATATATATATATATATATATATATATATATATATATATATATATATATATATATAATATATATATATATATATATATATATATATATATATATATATATATATATATATATCACCAATAGCAATATAACCAAAAATAGCACAGATTGCTTCCAACCGTTGTAAATCAATACATAATTGCATATGAAAATGACATTCATATTTTTCATCAATCATGTACCATTCCATGCCAATCATGTTCCATTGTCCGTGCTCCCCATTCTCCATGTAAAGCAAATTGAACACAGGTGACTAATGGCTAACAACGTGCGTACGACAGCATTCCGAAGCAGCGATGACAGTTTCCGAAGGCCACACGCACACTGGCGCACGCGCACCGCGACCGCAACGCACGCCAGTGCCGCCTGTTTCAGCCTTTCCCGTCCTGCAATGGGCGCGTGCCGCTGCAGTCGAACAGGGAGGTGACGTATGCACACATTTTTACGGGGTTCGGCGGGCAGATGGTACTCCAATTAGGGCTCGGCGGCCGGCGCTGGCGGTGCGACAGCGTCATAGGGTAGGTTGACGAGGCTGGCGTGCCGTGTACATGACATGCCGCATACAGGACCGCTGCCAGCTGTTGGAAGAGGGTAGGCGTCGTCGGATAGGCAGGCAGGGGAGAAAGTAACCGGCTAGCTTCCGCGTTTCTCGTTTGACATTATGTTATTCTTCTCTCACTCAGGGGCGGCGGATTGCGGGGGGTGGAGGGCAGGGGTACCCAAAATCCCCCCCCCGTTGAAAGTTCATGGCGGGCGAAAGGGTCATTTTACCCCCTAGATTGAGCAGGCTAAAATCTGGGGAAAATGACCCTTTTGCCCCCCCCCCCCGATTTTCGACTGGGTGGGAGGGGGAGGGTGATTTTGGGTACCCTGCCCCCGCAATCCGCCGCCCCTGCTCTCGCTACAATAAATAATATGGCATAGGCTTATATGAGTGATAAAGAAAAGGAATCGTTGCAGACATGTCATGATTGCACACAGGTGGTCGACCTTGGCCAATGTCGAGCCTGAACTCAGGCAACCACAAACTGCTCGGCCTGCCCAACAATTTCAAAAAGGAAGCCGAGCGTGAAACCAACACCAGGAACTTAGTTACGAGTTTAGCCTGAAAAAAATGAGCATAAGGATAGGAGACAACCCGAGCAGAGGCAAGTCGTATACTTTCAAAATTGGTAACTTTAAACTTCGCGGACGTATGCGTTGAGGGACAGACTTACATGCGTTGAGGGTGCCCTCTTTACATCAGCAAACTGTAAAATCAGATGCATTATAGCGTTGCCTTACTCAGGGTACGATAACTTTCGTTCTACTGTAGGGGACAAAAGACCAATTTTAAACTGGGCACATTTGCGATTTTTAACTAGGCTACATTGTACGTACAATGGGCACCACTCTGCATGAATGATAGCAAATATATTGCTGCTATAGAACTGCTAGTTGTTCAATACTGACTGTCGGAAAAGGGTTAAGTCGTTTCTTAACCCGCGACTTACTGGGGGGCTATTTCCCCCCCCTCCCGTTATTTTAAAATAACTCCTAAACGAGCACAGGTATCGTCACCAAACTTGCAGTACCTTCTCTTACATCAATTCTACACATGTTGGCAAAAGTCAAAATATGAGGTTATAATGGGTCAACCGGGAATGACGTCAGAGTGACGTCATGTTCTTTGTTTTTTGTTTCAAAATAATGATTTGCGGAAAACGCTGTAAAAGGTACGATGTTTGAGATAAACTCAATTGTCTTAAATAAAATTACTGACAATAGACCGGGCTATCAAACTGATATCTCTGATTTTTGCGTTTCTAGAAATTCAAAATTTTGAGAAATCCAAATACATTTTTTTTTGTTTTACAAAATTTTCAAGAAAAAATCAGAATTATCAAAAAACCGGAATATATGTGATTTAGACGTGTACGGTGAATATTTATACCAAATTTGAAGTCGATATTTCAAAAATAACTGATTTATGACCTTTAAATGACAAAAATCGACCACCTCTCACAGTATTACTATGCATAAAAACGCATTTTCGTTTTTGCTTTTTACTTCTATTTATATGGAAAAGCAATGTTCTAAGGTAATTTTTCGCGTTCTAGACGAAAAATAAACCCATAAACATATGTTACAACGCCTAATGACCGTAATCTGCAGTTTGACCTCGAGACCTCGGATGACCTTGACCTGACCCAAAGTCATAAACAGCTTAGAAAGGTACTTAGAAGTGTCAGACAAACGAATAATACCGATTTATCGACAGCTTATGCGTTTAATATCGTAATTTTGCGCGACATTTCCATCCATCGAGACCTTTTGACACGGTCAAACATTTTGTACTTGACCTGACCTGTGACGTCATCGGTGACCCCGAGGTCAACAATATTATGTTTCCCTCGATAAATTTCCCAGGGCTATCGAATTCAGTTTGAATTTGTACATTCGGTCCAGTAGTTCCGGATATCCTAGGGGGGAGGGGTTAATAGCCCCCCCCCCCCAGTAAGTCGCGTTATGAAATATACCCCTATACCCCAGTAACTCGCGGGTTTAACATAGCAGGCTCTCATTAGTTGTTCATTAGTTGATACTAAATACTCATTATTGTTAATCTACGCTCTTTCGAGGTCCCCCAAGACCAGAAACCAGGGCCTGAGGCAGGGATGTCCGCTGAGCTGCGGTTTATTTCTAATGTGTATTGAGCCACTGTTGGAAGCAGGTGAGAGGGGCAGGGATGTCCGCTGAGCTGCAGTTTATTCCTAATGTGTATTGAGCCACTGTTGGAAGCAGGTGAGAGGGGCAGGGATGTCCGCTGAGCTGCGGTTTATTCCTAATGTGTATTGAGCCACTGTTGGAAGCAGGTGAGAGGGGCAGGGATGTCCGCTGAGCTGCGGTTTATTCCTAATGTGTATTGAGCCACTGTTGGAAAAAATCAGGACTAACCCTCTCATCAATGGGTTTCATTTTGATGATACAGAGATAGAAGTTTCTGCGTACGCTGATGACCTGCTGCTCGTCACAGCCTACATCCCTTAGGGAATCTGTAAAGTGTATGAACGAGTTCTATAATATTTCTGGTCTCAAACTAAACGATCAAAATACTTGCCACATGTGGATTGGGAAAGATTCGGACAGAGGTACCCGTATTTGTCCAGAAATATAATTAGGGCGGGAGACGGCCCAGCCGAATACCTGGGAGTGCTGTTAAGCCACTGCGAGCCAAATACCCCCGAGCTTAATTACGCCCGAAAGATAGCCGCACTAAGAAACAAACTTGCTCCTTGGGGTTCCAAAGGACTCACTCCTTACGGGAAAGTGTACATACTGAAAGCTGAGGCATTGTCCCAATTAGCATACTTAACACTATTTGTAACAGGGGAGGGGGATTCCGCCCCCCTCATGTTTTTCGCAGATATCTCCAGAACGGCTGGGAGCAGGCCCATGAAATTTTGGGACTTTTCATAGAATTGAATACCGCATTTGGAGTTAAAATTTTGAGTTCTTAACCTGAACAGAGGCGGTTCCAGGGTACAGTTTTGGGTGGGTTCGGAGGCGATATTTGGCGATAATACGGAAATGCGATCTTCACGGTTTCTTCGTAACTGCCTCAAGTATGAAGGAGTTACATCGGTTCACGGTGATTGCAACAAGTGCAAATCAGTTGATGTTAATGAAATATCATGAAAATTTCATGGCAGAGGCGGTTTCAGGGGCTTGAAAAGGGGGGGGGGGTTCCAGGAAGTATTCAATGCTTGGCGGGAAGCAAATAGAGCAATGTAAGGGGCATTTATAGTTATCAAGATGTAAAAGATAGCTTCTGCTTCCATTATTTGCATAATTTATTACATATAGAGTTTCAGGGGCGTGTTCAGGCACATGAAAAGGGGGGTGACTGGCTTGGTGATGACGATATGCCAGCGATAACGGCGCAATAGACGGTCAGCTTATAATTATATATGCACATATGAGGCCAGGAAAGGGAATAAAGTCATTTTTTGCAGAGGCGCGCTCAGGAATGGAAGAAAGAGGGTCATATTATTGCAAGGAAACTAAGAGGCATGGGCGTACAATGACATAACATACTGTAGTTTTCGGATGAAACACGCACCACAGGCTACTCTACGAACGATTATAAGATAATAGGCGAGTCTAGGTAGGGTAAAAGGGGGTAAGCAATGTTAATTGAAGTTGTAAGTGAAATAGTCACTGTTGACTAGTTAGTATCATAATAGCGGATAATATACTTATCAAAAGGTATTGAGCCGCCCCAGTTTGGATCCTGGATACGCCTATTATGAAGTACAACATGCAAAAAGGAACTATCTACGATCAGTAACAAATTTATAGTGCTGGGTAGCAACTTGTCTGCGGTTAATATTTTTTCCCAATTTTACCCCCCTTTTTCACTACCGCTTATGTCAAAAAAATATGATTTTTAACTGTTTTGCCTAATGTCACAATCACATACCATTTCATTTCTTAAATGGAAATAATGACCTTTTGATTTTGTTAGCAACAATTTCTTAGGCTACCGCTATGGTTTTAAAATTATTTTATTTAAATTTAAGAATTAAATAAAATTATTCCCAAATTCGAAGTTGTAAGTTTGGGAAAAATACCAAACAAGTACCTTGTGTACTTCATGAAGGTCATTGACAAATTCGCCCTTCCCTACCATTGTTTACATCCATTGCGGCATTTTTGGAGGCTCTGTGACATTTCCGATCAAACTGAGCGCTGCTCGGACACACGCTAGTAGCGCTTTCGTTCTCCATGGCAACCAGGCGTCAGCCAATCAAAAGCCAGAAAGGGAATACGTTCTGGCTTTTCATTGGCTCACGCCTGGTTGCCATGGAGAACGAAAGCGCTACTAGCAACAACTCGCCACAATGGTTAAGTGCGCCGAGAAGCATGACAATGCTTTGTAAACAAATCGCCGACGCTAAATAGGTCGCCGTCGATGTGCATCGATGAGCTTCCGATTTAATTGCCAGTTTTGTGTTATTGTTTGTTAGTTTTTTGGGGAAAAATTATTATTTTTCATGATAATATAAAGCATAGTGTTATATACAGCCACAGACAAATTATACAATACTCCTAATGTTGAAAACAAATGAATTTATTTTCAAAAATTGAGGGTCGCAACCACTAACTATGCCGCCGTTGATGTGCATCGATGAGCTTCCGATTTTATTGCCACTTTTTCCAATCGCTGTTAGTTTTAGAAGACCGCCGGGCATATAATCACAACAAGCAGAACGCACAATATATTTTCCACTCCATTGCGTAAAAAAACAATACGGGAAAAGCCCGCAGTTTGATGAGGACCAAAAGTACTTGCAAGTACCTGTCGTTAAAAGTGTGGAACGCTTATCAACTTTAACTTGAAATATCTTTCGGTAGGAAAGTTTTCATGCAAAATGTGATGAATTTACAATATATTTTGGTCTCGTCTGGCGATTTCAAGTGCTAACTCCATTTTTGTGGAAAAAGGTCATTATTTCCCTTTAAAAAAGCACATCAAAAAATGGTTTTATTACGCATTTATTTCACCCCCATATTGAGTGACCTGCACACGCCTATGATTTATCAATTTTCAAACGCCACTGTCATATATCAATTTCCAATTCAATCTCTATCGATTCGTATTAATTGTGTTAAAATCGGTCGATAAACATGAAAGCTATGTTGGATCAAAAATACCACTACAATTTGTGGTTTTTGCCCCCCTGTTGCCCCCCTATCAAAAATTTAGATTTTTGTATTATTTAGAAATGTAGATCGTGTTGAGGGGAACCAAACGCCGTTTCATTTTTGAAAATCGGACGGGTAGATCTCGAGATCTCCGGGGGGGCGGAATCCGCCCCCCCCCCCCCTGTTACAAATAGGGGTAGCCAGGAGCCTGTTACAAATAGGGTTAATGAGTGTTTTGCGCGACCTACAGACGAACAGATTAAAGAAATTAATAGCATCATGTATAAATTTATCTGGGGGACAACGGCAAAAAACGCAGTACTCTAAGAAACGTTTTGAAAAAGGCGGATTAAAGGTGCCGGACGTGGGCGCACAATCAACTAGTTTACAAATTGCTTCGGTAAATAAGTTTGTTGACGGCAATTGTCAAAGCAAATGGAAAGCAGTGGTTAGAGAAAACTAGTAATCGCAGGGGATACCTCAGTATTTCACTGCGAGGGAGATAAGAGGTTATTGTCTCCTAACGATTGCTTCTGGGCGGAGGTAGCAGAATTGTGGTACAAAGTGTGTAATCACCTCGACAAAGATGCTACCGACAGCCAATTACTTCCAAAACCAGTTTGGATGAGCAGTCGTATGAGGCTAGAGAAAAACCCAAACATACGGAAACACGAGCTCATTCGACACGGTCTGGTCAGAATAGAAGAGATACTTACGACATAAATCATAGACGAATCCACACAGCCAACGAATTACAAAGTATATACGGTTTCGGCAATTTCCTGACATGACAGTCCCTGCTGCGGAATATTCCTAGAGATATAAGCCGGGTAATTGCACGTGACAGGCCAAATGCAGCTGAGGCTAAGCCCCTAGATAGTATGATATCTACTATTCTATGCTATTCTAAGCATACTATCTAGGCTAAGCCCCCAGCTAAGCCCCTAGACACAACTTAAAGAAACAAACAAAACAGCAAATGGACGTATAACATCCTTCTTGAAGAGTCGAAGCCCACCATTCCCACCAACTGCCAACTTAAATGGCAAAATGAGCTAGCACTCGACCAGGACTATAATTGGGAGGAGACTTATGACGGACTGCATGCCAACACAGCGGACTTCAAACTCAGGTGGCTTTTCAGTTTAGATTATGGGGCACAGAACTATTCCCACCAATGCCCGTATGGCGATATACGGCATAAGGGAAACAGCAGACTGTGGCAGATGTCCGGGAAGGGAGACAGCAGACTGTGACAGATGTTCGGCAAGGAGCGAGGCTATACAGCATATCCTCCTTGATTGCCCTGTGGTGGCTACATTTTGGAGAGATTCCTGTAATATGTTAGAAGTCGATTTCACATTCTAAAGTGTGATAATAGGGAGTCCCATCCGTGGCAGCCTCCTCTCGTCGCAGGTGTACTACTTACTTCACACAGTCATGATTCACGTCATCATCGGCACAAAACATATAGGGAGCTCCATCCGTGGCAGCCTCTTTTCGTCGCAGGTGTACTACTTACTTCACACAGTCATGATTCACGTCATCATCGGCACAAAACATATAGGGAGCTCCATCCGTGGCAGCCTCCTTTCGTCGCAGGTGTACTACTTACTTCACACAGTCATGATTCACGTCACCATCGGCACAACACATATAGGGAGCCCCATCCGTGGCAGCCTCCTTTCGTCGCAGGTGTACTACTTACTTCACACAGTCATGATTCACGTCATCATCGGCACAACACATATAGGGAGCCCCATCCGTGGCAACCTCCACACCTACTTACTTCACACAGTCATGATTCACGTCATCATCGGCACAAAACATATAGGGAGCCCCATCCGTGGCAGCCTCCTTTCGTCGCAGGTGTACTACTTACTTCACACAGTCATGATTCACGTCATCATCGGCACAAAACATATAGGGAGCCCCATCCGTGGCAGCCTCCACACCTACTTACTTCACACAGTCATGATTCACGTCATCATCGGCACAACACATATAGGGAGCCCCATCCGTGGCAGCCTCCTTTCGTCGCAGGTGTACTAATTACTTCACACAGTCATGATTCACGTCACCATCGGCACAACACATATAGGGAGCCCCATCCGTGGCAGCCTCCTTTCGTCGCAGGTGTACTACTTACTTCACACAGTCATGATTCACGTCATCATCGGCACAACACATATAGGGAGCCCCATCCGTGGCAACCTCCACACCTACTTACTTCACACAGTCATGATTCACGTCATCATCGGCACAAAACATATAGGGAGCCCCATCCGTGGCAGCCTCCTTTCGCCGCAGGTGTACTACTTACTTCACACAGTCATGATTCACGTCATCATCGGCACAAAACATATAGGGAGCCCCATCCGTGGCAGCCTCCTTTCGTCGCAGGTGTACTACGTGCTTATGCTACTGGGTAAATAGTATATTTGGAATTGCAAACATATTAACGTTATTCCAAGCGTAAAGGGCTATATCGCATGTGTGCTAGATTACATCGTGATGCATTGCTAACATGACAGAACGAGTGCAAAAATTCAACCAGAAGTGGTCTAGGCTTATTGAGTTACTGCAGAATAGTGAACGTCCCCCATAGATGACCAAAGGGGAAAAGGACCCATCACCCCGCTGCGGTGGGCTGGGCGGACCCGGACAGTGCTGCCGGGTAACGCGCGGCGGCGGGCCGTCGGCCGGGCGGACTGGAGGGGGGGGGGGGGGTTAGGGGCGCGGACTGGTGCGGACGGCGGACCAGTGCGGGTCGAGCTCCGCTCGTCCGCTCGGCGGGGAGCCGCCTCGCGTTAAAGGGAATGTGCCTACTCACATCGCTTATTTGGGGTTATTGACACTGGTCTATTGTAACATAATTTTCAGAATTGATCCATGACTTCGTTTCTCCAGATTCGCCCTAGTTGCCGAGATATTCCAAAGACTCCAGGAACTTGCTGGGAGCAAACATTTATCGGGTAGACTCCAGAGGGCTTCCGCTACTAGAAGCACTGCCACTATCGATTAAACTGCTAGGATATTCTTAGCGCCGGCCAATAGCAATTCAACAAAACAGCTCGTGCACGCTGACAGCAGCAGCCGAACAGAAACTGGACGGCCATCATGTTTTTCGATGATGGCCGTTTCGATGATGGCCGATGGCCATTTTTTGAAGAAGATATCAATTTAGAGCTACGAAACTTGCACATAATAAAGTTCACAGTGGTAAGAACGTGCTGTGCAAAACTGGTCTTTCTATCTTGCATGATGTGACCGTAATTGTATTGTCTTATGTGCGCCGTTTTACATATCATCACCATAGTGACGATCGTTTTATAGATATGGAAACAAAAAATAAGCAAAAAAACAATATAAGTGAAAATTCAACTAAAGGGGCTCCAGATGTGAATTTCATCATATACAACAATCAAACCAATAGCTACCTACCGTATGAAAAGTATTTTTGACATCCAAACCAGTAGGCACACTCACTTTAAGTCGTGTGGTTATCCGGGCGGCATGGCGGGGGTCTCAGGCGCTGCTGTGAGCATGTGAACATTGAGAGTAAGTGTAAGTCTAATAATAAGCTCATGGACACATGCAGTGGCATCTGCAAACATGTCGTGCTGTCTGTTGTCAGTATAGCATCGCTATGTCGTGCTGTCTGTTGTCCGTATAGCGTCGCTATGTTTTGTTGGCCGGCGATGTTTTGTGCCGATGATGACGTGAATCATGACTGTGTGAATGTATGTAACCATGTAATTTAAGGCATTGAATAAACTGGCCCTTAAGTGGGAAAAACTTGAGAAAAAAGACCAGAAACCTTGTGTAGGTTCCGCCGATCAATCAATAAATAACACCTGGTCCTCACCCTGTTCAGCGTGAGGACCTTTGGAACCAGTCATGCCATGCGTGACACCATTGCACTGACGCAAAGGGAACGACGTGACCTGCTACATGTCTTTTCACACGGGGAATTCACCGAGACTATCGATACAGAGCTGCCAGTTAGGTAACTGGTCGATATCATAGTGGACCGAAGTTCATTTAATCCTTACTCAACTTGATCCGATTTTTGTTCGCATTTCCCTAGCGATGTGCGGCGACAATCTGACCGTTTGTTTTAGTGCCCGTCCAGCCATCGGGCGGACGCCTCACGGCAGAAAGACCGGCCAACCTTCCTTGTTGACGTCCTTGCCGATACCGTATTTGTGCTGGGAAAGAAGCTCACCGACGGCACTCTTTGGTCGTGAAGACCGCCGAAAAGGAGCATTTTTGGAACGTTTTGGCAGTCTGCCAGGGAACGGTCTCGGTTCCAGTTATTTGATGCCGTGCCGATGCACGTTAGGACGTCACACTTTTCTGGCCGCGATGGCACGACAGTAAAAGTTCACCGGCTTTCGGAATGCGACAGCAACAGTTGGCACCGATTCGCCATCATAACTCATTAAACTGGATTTAACCGGTTATGCTATCAGTGAAAGTGTATACGGAGTCTGTAGGTGTGACCACCCAAAGCACGAGGTAACGTGCGTTGCACGAGGTTGTGCATACTGCATATTACGATCAAAAGCGTGCACTGATCACATTAATGCAATACAAGTTTCCGTATTACTAACCGCATCCACTAATGTTGTTTGCGAAATGCTTGAGGTCAAAATTAGTTACGACGATATCTGTGATGTGGTGCGCGATGTATTTTTTCTCGTCAAGGCCGGTAATCCAGCCAAATGGTTGCAGAAAATGTGATAACAGTCGCACTTGATCTCAATCCATTATAAGCAGCTAGTTAAGCAGGATCGTATATAAATGCTGCTTACATCAGGAAACATGGCAGGAAACTAGTTATAACCGAATAAATCCGGTGATTCCCGCTAGTGTGTTCCTCACTTGCACGGCGGATATCACACAGACAATCGAGCCTCACGTTCGATTTTTGTGAAACATCATTCAGCTGCTGTTATGTTTCCCTGTCAACAAACGGTGTGCAAATAATGGGCATGCGCATTCGCTATTTTGTCCAAACTTAAGTATTCTAGATTGCTTTTGACATGAACCTCATGTCTATAATATCCATAAGGATTTTGTACAGGGCTTTGATTCTTGAAACTGAGTTTGTAATATGTATGCACTTTGTGGATGGCCCACCAGCATTGCATCGCTACAAAGACCGTCTACTTCTTCCCGTGAAAGGAAACAGGCCTCTAATTCTTGAAACTAAGTTTGTAATATACAGCTCTTTGTGGATGGCCCACCTGCATTGTACTGCTACGGAAACTTATTCCAGGACATGAAGGCTTGCAAGCCACTAATTCCAGAACATAGATACATTTCCAATCCATCCACGCATGCATCAGTGCGCAGACATTCTATAAAAAAGAACAGGGAGCGGGAAATCAATCGCAGGCCTAGCTTCTAATTCCAGGAGGTGAGGTATATTTGCAACTCATCTACGCTGGTACAGTTGATAGCCATGCTAAAAGCAGACTGTCGATTGCAAATTTCGGAGACCAGGTGGAACATAGAGTAAAGCAAATGTATTTTGGAGCATTTTGGAGGACCCACATTTTGGAGGACTCACATTTTGGAGGACCCACATTTTGGAGGACCCACATTTTGGAGGACCCATCCTTACTTCTGTACGTTTGCAAAAATGATTGAATCAGTGTCTTTGTATTGAAGATACGCAAGGTGTGGCTGAGGCTGACATAACACAATTTAACAGACAGCCAGACGCACAGTCAGACAAGCTGGCAGACCGATTCAGAGTCGTCGCGACATCTGTTTGGACAGGCACACAGGCAGACGAACTGGTAGACCGATTCAGAGTGGTCGCGACATCTGTTTGGACAGGCACACAGGCAGATGGACGGACGAACTGTGTCGTGTCGTGTCGGGGACGTCCTCCTCTCGTTTGGCACCTAATCTTCATGTCTTTCTTCTGTCCTGATGCGCACCACTCACTGCGTGTTCAGCCGATCCGACCGCTATTTCAGCCATTTCAGTCATTTCAGCCATTTCAGCCATTTCAACCATTTCAGCCATTTCAGGCTGAATGTCTGTATCAAGGCTGGATGGCGGAAAGTCTCGGCCAAATGTGCAGGGTATGGTGGCCTTTACTGCGAATATCCAGACCATACATAACACTTGGTATTTCATTGGCTGACTGACCGACAGAGAGGTGAACTAGTCATGGTAATAGTATCATTAATGACATACAACAGTTATATTATATTGGCTGTAAAGGAATGTTCGTCTCAGAATGGCATAGCTGCCGTTGGATCAGAATGTAATCCATGCAATTAGGCATTTTCATTTTATGGTTTAGCTACCTTCTTTTTTAAATGAGATGCTAAGTGCATATCAGTACAACTAAGCACTGGCGGATCTAGGGTTCGAAAATAGGGGGGGCGGGAAAAATTCGCTCCGCTTCATCAGCGAAATGTTGTTGACGCCACGGTGGGGGGGGGGGGGGGTGGAGTCGGGTCGTCAGCGCGAAAAGTCGTTGGGCGGGGGGGGGGGGAGGTCCTCATAGCGAAAGTCATTGATCGGGGGGGGGGGATTTTTTAGCTCTCCTAATTATCACTTCTTACAGCCAATGCAGGAACACACGCGGGGCGGGGGACGTCCTTGTATTGAATGCCCGCCATGTTGCTGTGGGGGGCATTTGCCCCTAATGCCCCCCCCCCCTGGATCCATCAGTGGTAAAGAAAACAGACCAACCCAATTTTACCTCTTCTGTCGCTTTCAAGCATTTTTGTAGCCGAGTTCATGCTGAGTCTGATCTTGACTAGTTGGAAACGCTAAAAATTGTGAGACCTCTACTCATAGCACCCATAAAATACACCGGGAAAGGTACATAACCAGTAAGCATGGTTCAAAATGGGTGTCAGATTTAAAATTGGTACCTGAAATTACTTGATCTGGATATGACCTGAGGCAAAAGTAGCCATCCCAAGTTATAGTAATTTAAAATGACCTTGACAATACAAAATATTAACTTTACCTGCACATTCACAAAGTGTTAATTTTATTTGGCTACATGTGTACAGGGAAAAGGAAAATAACGATACCCAAGCCCCAGTCACAATTTCTCACATACTGTCGAAAAGCGTTCCACGCACGCTATTCAGCGCTATATACTTTGGCGCCAAAACGCGACGTTTGTTTAACTTACGTTGGTTGTAGGAATCGCTCCAGATCGAAAATATCGTCAGACGCCCCACGCATATTTGGAAATGTCGAATACAAAGTCCAGACCCATCATACTTAGGAAGCCATAAGTCAGTTAACACTCAAAATATTGCTTTGACATTTGGTTTGGGCATCGTCCATACTTGGTTCTCCAATATATATTCCAGATTTTTCATATTATTTGATATTTGATATGATTGTATCACAAAATAATTTGTGGAGACAAAATCAGCAAAATAAAAATTTCCAAAAATTCAAAAACCGGAATATAAATTGGAGAACGAAGTATAGACAATGCCCAAATCGAATTTCAAAGCAATATCTTTAGTTTTGGCTGACTTATGGCTACTTAAGTATGATGGGTCTGGATTTTGTATTCGGCATTTCCAAATATGCATGCGCCACTTTCCCTCCTGCTACTAAAATGCTACAAAATAGAGGAAACACGAACGAGGGAAAAATTACGATTTGTTTGTTCACAAGAAGTTATTTTTCGCAGTCCGTACCCATTTTTATCTCCAGTTTCAGCAGATTTGGGGGGGGGCTAATTTATAGCCCCCTTCGAGCGTGGGATGGGGGGATTATGCCCCTGTGGCTCCTCCCCCTGGATCCGCCAGTGCAACTAAGGAACATAGAACAGATAACATCTTGCATTCAAAACGAGGAAAAATTAGCTGAGCTATCCCATGGTCCCTGGGCCATACCAAAACAACGTCTATATTTCCGAAAAACTAACGTTTTGATCGTTGCCACGTGGGCCAACTGACAAGTAATCCACGCGATCCTTGTCCCTATACTGTGTCAGCTGAACATCCAAGGTTTGGATAGTGATGGCACTTCGAACATCATCAATATGTTGTTAACATATATCAGATAATCCTTGGCAAGTAAACTTACACTGAATTCGGGGAGGTTGAGCTAACCAAGAACGTGGAAAACCCTGTTATAATACATTACAATGGATATCAGTACCTATATAAGAACACGCCAGTGCAATAAAATGCTCTGTAAAATGCAGTGATGTACTCAATTGTAAATCATGCGTATCGCGAAAGTGTCTCGTTGCAGATTGGATTGGCAATGTACATTTTACGTTCCGCTGATTTTAACAGGATACTTCACTATTTTTCGCCAAAAAAGCAATCGAATTTGAGCGAGATTGGTTTCATGACGGATTTAGTGCGACGATGCTATTCAAGCGCCCCTTTATAGTAACACATTGTGTTCCCAATCACTACGGCTTAGCAATAATTTCAGCTAATGTTGGCTATCTGGAGCGCCAAATTTTAAGCGATGATTTGAGGTTCCATACACCGAACTTTACGCTTCACAATAACAGCAACGAAACCAAACTTGCTGCATAGGGCGCCAAGTTTATATTCATCCTCCATTCACTGCGCGGACTCGCTCGGCCGCCCATCAGCCTGCAGATGTCCCTGGGGGCGCACCGCGTGGTGGCGCTACTGTGCACCGTAGAGGGAGAAGGGCGTTCAGGAGTGTGCCGCTCATCATATTCGCATTTGGATATCGTTTATCTGTCTGGGGAAAGCATATATCTGGGATGTCATGCCATCTTGTGTCTCTTAGCGAAAGGCCAACTGCGAATGTAAAATTAATATATTTAAAGCGGGCACTCATTAGCGGCTGGGAACAGGGGCGAATCCAGGGGGAAGGGGTCATGCCCCCCCCCCCCCCCAAAGGTCCTGAAACCGTGATTTGGCCCCCAAAACGGCCGGATGTGCAGTGGCCGGACGAGCCCGCTCTACCCCCCCCCCCCCCCTCTCAACAACTTCTCGCAGACGGGATACCCCTCCCTCCGCCCCGGTCAACAACTTTTCGCTGACGGCTGACGGCCTGCTACCACCACCCCCCCCCCCCCCCCTCATTCAACAACTTGTCGTGGAAATACGCCACTGGATTTGGCCCCCAAAACACACGGCTAGATCTGACCTTGGCTGGGAAGTCAGTCAAATCGCGACCTGCAGTGCTATCTGGTGACAAACTGTATAACGACAACGCGTATGACATGCAGCGCCACCTTTGTCATCCTTTGCAAGATCTGCTCTCTTGCCGACTACGACATGCATTGCTACCATTCCTCCTACAGGTGGCACTAGTTGCGTTTACGTTGATGCCACGAAGACCCACCATGGTAACATGTATTCGTACTTATTGTCCGGCGGAAATGATTATTTGTTAGTTGTTACTTATCTTTTCCAGTATTTATCACATACCTACCATTTATCATAAAGACATAAAAGACATAAAAGAAAAGTGCAACAAAGAGCCTCTTGGGCCCATCCGAGGTTGCACCCCACCCCACCCCCCCCCCCCCCCATCCCCCCCCCCCCCCCTCCACCAGTCTCGCCCCTTCAAATCACCTTACTCTACCTGCATAAAAGAAGGCTAATCCCACGAGTATTTATGAACTAATCCCTTCTCTGTAAAGTACTTATCTAATCTAATTTTGAAGGAAGCAAGTGTCACTGCATCAGTGACATCCCCTGGTAGCATATTCCAATGTCCTACAACCCTTCTACTGAAAAATGACTGTCGTAGCCTAGTCCTACTTTGTTTCATAATGAGTTTATGCTGATGACCTCTACCTCGATTTTCCCTATTGAACTCAAACATACCCTTTAAATATCCAGAATGCTGACTATTTACAAATTTGAAGACTTCAATTAGATCTCCTCTTAGCCTTCTATATCTAAGTGAAAACATACCCAATTTCCTTAATCTATCTTCATAAGGTAAACTACCAAGACAATTAATCATTTTTGTTGCCCTTTTTTGAACTCTTTCTAACAACCAGCAATCTTTCTCATATGTTGGAGACCAGGCTTGTACACAATACTCCAAATGTGGTCTAACGTATGCACAATACAGTTTTGTTATTACCTTTTCACTCTTGTAGGAAACATTTCTGTTAATGGCCCCTAGCATTCTAAGTGCCTTTTTCCTAGCTTCTACAACCTGGTCTGACGCTGATAGTCTATTGTTTACCACGACACCTAAATCTCTTTCCTTTTCAATCTGCTCCATTTTCTGCCCACCCATGTCATACCTATGTTTACTGCTAACCCGTCCAGCGTGCATAATCTTACATTTACTCAAATTGAATTTCATCTGCCATGCTTCAGACCACTCAACTAGCTTGTCCAGATCTGATTGAAAAACATCCTGATCATGTTTTCCTCTAATAATCCTGACAACTTTTAGATCGTCTGCAAATTTCAAGACTTTGCTGTCTATACTGTTCTCAATTGCATTCACAAATATTATAAAAAGCAATGGGCCCAGGACTGAGCCCTGTGGAACCCCACTGAGAACCTCCTTCCATTGTGATTGGCACCCATTCAATATAACCCTTTGCTGGCGTCCTGAATGCCACGTTTCTATCCAATCCAGAATCTTGCCCCTGATCCCATGCATTTTAAGTTGCAACCCCAGTCTTGTATGGGGGACTTTGTCAAATGCTTTACTGAAATCAAGAAAAGCTACATCTAGCTGTTTACCCTGATCAACGCTATCTGTTGCAACATCCAAAAACTCCAGAAGATTAGTTAAACAAGAACGGCCCTTCCTAAAGCCATGCTGTGTATCCTTGATGAGTTCATTTTGCTCCAAGAATTCAACAATCTTATCTTTGATGATTGATTCAAGCACCTTGCAGACTAATGAGGTCAGACTAACTGGTCTATAGTTTTCCTCTTTACTTCTATCTCCCTTTTTATGAATAGGAACAACATTTGCTCTTTTCCAATCAAGTGGAATTTTACTATCTGCAAGTGATTTAGAAAATATTATGGCTAATGGAACCGACAACTCCCTTTCAGATTCTCTTAAAAGTCTAGCATGGATTTCATCAGGTCCTTCTGCCTTGTTAGGCCTTACTTTCTTTAGATATTCTAGAACAAGTTCACTACTTATGCCACCTAGCTCTCCTATAGTCTCCTCTGTCTCTAGCTCAGGCTGAAGTGCTGCAATACTACTCTGGTCCTCGATAGTAAAGACAGATTGAAACTGATCATTAAGCACTTCAACCATTTCACTGTCCTTGCTAACTAACACATCATCTACCTTAAATGGACCTATATTTTTGGAAACTGTACTTAACTTATAAAAACTGAAGAACTTCTTACTATCTGCATTACAATGTCTAGCTAAATCAAGTTCCTTTGCCCTTTTAGCTGCTCTGACCTTTTTCTTAACTGAATTTCTTGCATTCTGGTAGGCCTTCTGATTTATATCTAGTGAAGATCCCTTCAAAATGCCAAATGCACTTCTTTTAGCTTGTATAGCACTCCTTACTTCTGGGGTAAGCCAAACTGGATTGCCCTTGGTTCTGTTACGTTTGTGCCTGAGGGGTATATGCCGATTTTGAATTTGGCTTAATCTAGCTTTGAAAACGTGCAAGTTGTGTGGCAACGCATGTGCAAGTTGCCACATTATCAAGTGGCAACTTGCACATGCGTTTTTTACCCATACCACAGCGGAATTCAACTTAACTTAAAGGAAATAGTTCACCTTCAACATGGGGTTTTTAACTGAAATAGCAGTTTTGTAGCCCGTGTTGAGAAATCCCTATCTGCAACTGTTCTTGCCTGAAAAGACTCTCCAGCCGAAGATATTTGACTTTTTGGCGAAGAAATGCGGCGCATATATGATATACCGTACCATCTGAAAGTGCCAGCACAGCATGGAGCATGCGCAGACCAATAACGCACACCATACACTTAATAATGTACGACCTTCTGTCCTGAATTAGCGCGATGTAGGACCATTTTTGAAAAGAAAAAAAGAAACTGTATTAAAAATATAATAAAATCCTGTTCTGATAAATTTTCCGAAGGTGAACTATTTCCTTTAAGCTTCAGTGAGATAACCTTTGAATGTCGTGCTTTATCACTATTATATTCCTCTCACTTCCAAAGAGTTACTGAAGTAGATGATGACGAAGGACACTGACCCCACGCAATATATGCCGGTGAGACATCAGCATGTTTTATCACTATAATCGAAAGTCAGAGTTAACTTTTCTCGTGGGAATATCCCAAGATATCTGTACGAAATAAATAATATATGGCTGCATTAGTATAGGGAAGATGAATCGGGAAACCTTCAACATTATTCAGGAATACACAAGTCTCAACTAGCAGAAGTTAGAAGTTATGTTTAGCAAAATCTCACATAACTCCAAAAATTGATGGGACAAAGCGAATATACGTGCACTGGTGGTCGGATCCGTCCAAGAGAAGCAAGGTAACATAAGAATTGTGATGCCCTCGTGCCGGATTACGCGCACTTAAGAGACACAATGCCTACACAGAATACAATTCCACGACAGATTAAACAAAAAATCGCAAATTAACACCAACCCCTCAGATTTTGGTCCAAATGTGCTCATGAGGTAGTTTTATGCTCTGGATTCGCCTGTGCTGGTCTCAGTTCGCTCAGAGCAACGGTGACCGAGTTATAGCCTGCGGCGATTTCACGATGTCACGCATCATGGGTATGTTTGGCGGCCTGTATCTCATAGTTAAATGGTATAAATTGTTTAAAAAAACGCATATTGCTGAATTGGCAATGATCTGAATAATAATTTGGTCCAATCAGATTTTAAATATTTTTACCTTTGACCCGATGACCTCGTTACCATAGGTCATGTCATAAAATGGCAATAGCCGTTTTCACGAAGGATTTTACGTTTGGGGCGATTGGGGCTTTTGAGGCGTTTGAGGCGATTGGGTCTATAGCTCGTAAGAACAAGGTTATTTCCGGTTATTTTTGGTATGAATCGCAATTTTATGAATTCATGAATAAGTATATGCTCTTACAATGCAATATTTCCCGTTAGTTTGCTTTGAATATTCAAATTCAGGAGCAAATCTGGCAATTTTGTGTTGTGTTAGTTCCTGCTACAAAACACCGCAAACGCCCTAAAAAGAGGCTAAAAGTATACTAGTATACTAGCTTTGATTAAATAAAATACACAATTGACAGTTAGTTAGGGCAAAATTGAAGATATTAATGACAAAGAAAATAATATTATGATGCAAAATGCAATCAAATGTCAATAGCATAATAGACAGGCCTTAATTCATCGTCGCTCCGTCCCGCTGAGATCGTCCAATTTAGAGCGGTAACTTCGTTGGTTTCTGAAAACCGGAACAATCCTTACCCATTTATTTAAGCAACGAATCACACCAAATGTTCTTGATTTGATCAATTGATTAATTGATGAATCTCATAAAAAGCTGAAAGAACCTCAGAAAAAGCACTTATAAACCCATGAAACATGCGGGCTTTCTGCAGCCACTGGTACTGAAAACCAAAAAATGGCTGATCTAGATCGAACAGACGGCATGGCATGGCTGGGCGCAGACCACGGCTCTGCACATGCGCAATGTGACGTCAGGCGGGCTGGCTCGTCGCCATGGTAACGGGCCGGCTGGCGCCGGAGTCACGTGATCCCCATGGTTACCGAGCGGCGGCGCCTGCGTGGAGCCAGCGCAGAGCCGGAGCCAGCATTCTCGTCATCTTACAACAAATGATCAAAACGAAATCGCTAATTATCATTAATCTTTGCTATCAAAAAGGAATATGACTGAAGATATGAATGGACTAATTATCTAGTTTTCATTGAAATAAGCTATTATTCCTGAAAATCATGTCGTTGCAAAATATGACCATTTCCCGAACCCCGCACATCCGGGATTCGAGCAAGATTGAGTCCCACCAAACACCCCAAACCACCACAGCCTTCTGGCATCACCAGAGCTAGTTTAAGATGAAATTGTTAATTTTAAGTAAACTATGGTGTTATCATTCAAATGGAGTTTCCAGAAACATTTATTAATTCATAAAGTTGCGATTGATATAAACAAAAATAACCGGGAAAAGCGGTGTTCTTACGAGTTGTAGACCCATTTACCCAAACGCCCCAAACGCCCCAATCACCCCCAATCGCCCCAATCGCTCCAATCGCCCCAATCGCCCCAAACGCCCCAAACGCCCCAAACGCCCCAAACGCCCCAAACGCCCCAAACGCCCCAAATGCAAAATCCTTCGTGAAAACGGCTAATAGCCGTTTTCACGAAGGATTTTGCGTTTGGGACGTTTGGGGCGTTTGGGGCGTTTGGGGCGATTGGGGAGATTGGGGCGATTTGGGCGTTTTGGGTAAATGGGTCAATAACTCATAAGAACACGGCTTTTCCCCGGTGATTTTTTTATATCAATCGAAACTTTGTGAATTAATGCATTTTTCTGGAAATTCCATTTTAATGATAACACCATAGTTTACTTAAGATTAACAATTTCATCTTAAACTAGCTCTGGTGATGCCAGATGGCTGTGGTGGTTTGGGGCGTTTGGTGAGACCCATCTTGCTCGAATACCGGATGTGCGGGGTTCGGGAAATGGTCATATTTTGCAACGACATGATTTTCAGGAATAAATGCTTATTTCAATGAAAACTAGATGAATTAGTCCAATCATATTTTCAGTCATATTCCTTTTTGATAGCAAGGATTAATAATAATTAGCGATTTCGTTTTGATCATTTGTTGTAAGATGACGATAATGCTGGCTTCGGCTCTGCGCTGGCTCCGCGCAGGCGCCGCCGCCCGGTAACCATGGCGAACACGTGACTCCGGCGCCAGCCGGCCCGTTACCATGGCGACGAGCCAGCCGGTCGCCTGACGTCACGTTGCGCATGTGCAGAGCCGTGGTCTGCGTCCAGCCATGCCATCTGTTCGATCTAGATCACCCATTTTTGAGTTTTCAGTACCTGTGGCTGCAGAAAGCCCGCATGTTTCATTGGTTTATAAGCGCTTTTTCTGAGGTTCTTTGAGCTTTTTATGAGATTCATCAATTAGCAATTGATCAAATCAAGAACATTTGGTGTGATTCGTTGCTTAAATAAATGAGTAAGGTTTGTTCCGGTTTTCAGAAACCAACGAAGTTACCGCTCTAAATTGGACGATCTCAGCGGGACGGAGCGATGATGAATTAAGGCCTGTCTATGCTTTTGACATTTGATTGCATTTTTCATCATAATATTATATTTATTTGTCATTAATATCTTCAATTTTGCCCTAACTGTCAATTGCGTATTTTATTTAATCAAAGCTAGTATACTAGTATACTTTTTGCCTCTTTTTAGGGCGTTTGCGGTATGTTTTGTAGAAGGAACTAACACAACACAAAATTCCCAGATTTGCTCCTGAATTTGAATATGCAATGCAAACTGACGGGAAATATTGCACTGTAAGAGCATATACTTATTCATGAATTCATAAAATTGTGATTGATACCAAAAGTAACCGGGAAAATCCTTGTTCTTACGAGCTATAGACCCAATCGCCCCAAACGCCCCAAACGCCCCAATCGCCCCAAACGTAAAATCCTTCGTGAAAACGGCTAATATGATGCCAGTGAAAATGTTGAACTTTTTGGGCTACAATTTGCCTTTGCCTTTGTGCAACAAAAAAAATGTGGAGAGAGAACTTTTCTATACATTTCTTTTTTTTAACCCTCGCCCTGGTGGTGGTGGTGGTGGTGGTGGGGGGGGGGGGGGGGTGGTCATTTAGACCACCCTGTTTTTCGGGAATATCGATAAAACGGCTGCGTGCAGTACCCCCAAATTTGGCACAGCTATTCGCGCATCAATTACCCATATTTTGTGAAAGTTTTATCGTCAGGTCATCTTAGGTCAGGTCACCAGGTCATGTCAAGTGACCTTACCTCCAAACATGTTTGTGGTTGTGCCAAAGCCACAGTGTTTGTCCGAGATATTTGAAACTTGCAGGATTTAATAAGGTCATAAGTACCTATAATGTGTTAATCTCGGATTTGTTTTTGTATCGGTGACCTAAGGTCAGATCAATTTTGTATCCTCCCCAATATAAGTCCATAGGAAAATATACAAATTCTTCCTGTTCAGAGAATAGGTATTGGATCAGGCAAATTCTTTCAGAATCATGTTGTTTTAATTAATTATTGATTACTCAGGTGCAATTATTGCTTTCAGATTTCTGCAAGGTCAGCTGAGGTCATGTCAGTCCACCAGCACTTTTTTGCGCATAGCTCTTGATATAATAAATATAGAGACGTGCAAATGACACCACTGTGTTTGCCTCGTCGAGTAGCGTCGCCCCATATGGTACATGACCTACCTGGGTCACCAAATGATATATTAATGGTGACCTGGTTAGGTCAATTTCAAAATTTGACCTCAGGTCAAGGTCATGTGGTGACCCATGTAGGTCATGTTGCATATGTGGCGACGCAACTCGACGAGACAAACACAATGGTGTCATTTGCACGTCTTTATCTTGATTTTATCAAGAGTTATTGGCAAACAAAGTGCTGGTGGACTGAAATGACCTCAGCTGACCTT
Source organism: Chirona hameri (assembly GCA_036785665.1). NCBI lineage: Eukaryota > Metazoa > Arthropoda > Thecostraca > Balanomorpha > Balanidae > Chirona > Chirona hameri. The sequence goes on along the minus strand of JAXIVJ010014211.1, from coordinate 12,236 downwards.
GCAGAGGTCACAGAGCAACAATTGCACCTGGGTCAACAATAATTAACTAAAGTAACATGATTCTGAAAGAATTGGCCTGATCCAATACATATTCTCTGAATAGGATTTTTTAAATATATTTTCCGATTGACTTATAATGGGGAGGTCACAAAATTGACCTGCCCTTAGGTCACCGATACGAAAAATCCGAGATTTACACATTGTAGGTACTTATGACCTTATGAAATCCTGCAAGTTTCAAATCTCTCGGACAAACATTGTGGCGACCACAAACATTTGTGGAGGTAAAGTCACTTGACGTGACCTGGTGACCTGACCTGAGATGACCTGAATATAAAACTTTCACAAAATGTGGGTAATTGATGCCAGGATAGCTGTGCCAAATTTGGCCGCCGTTTTCAGTGCCGCCGCAGCGCCGCCGTTTTCTCGCTATTCCCGAAACACCTCAGGGGGGGGGGGGGGTCAAAATGCCCCTCACCAGGGTGAGGGTTAAAAAATATATTTATAGGAAAATTCCCTCTCCACAACATGTTTTTGCACAAAGGCCCAAAGGTAATTTGTAGTCCCAAAAAGTTCAACATTTTCACTGGCATCATATTGCCATTTTATGACATGACTATGGTCACGAGGTCATCGGGTCAAAGGCAAAATATTTCCAATCTGATTGGACCAAATTATTCTTCAGATCATTGCCAGTTCAGCAATGTGCGGTGTTGTACATTGTATACCATATAACGAAGAGATATAGGACGCCAAACATACCCATGCAGCGTGACCTCGCAAAATTGCCGCGAGCTATAGCTCGGTCACCGTTGCTCTGAGCGAGCTGAGACCAGCACAGGTGAATCCAGAGCATACAGGCGAATCCAGAGTCCAAATTTGCACCCCATGGGGAAACCTCATGGCCATGGGAGAGCTACGGGGTCGGTGTTACCCTCTGAAAATCTGTCGTGGAATGCCCCAGTAGGTATATATACATATTGCCCCTAGCTCTCCAACGGTAAATTACTTCCATGCTGTTCCGCAGAACCATTGAACATTCAATCGCATTCAATCGCATTCGTTCTTGCATTCAACCGCAAGAACGTAGTAGTAGGTAGCAGGTTTATTTTGTCGAGTGCTAGCCGATCCGTATTCTAATTGATCGCCAATTCAGTACTGGGTGCCCTCACGTCAGGTTGCTGTTAAAATCGAACATAGCCGAGCCTGGTACTTCGCATGCAGGTTCCCTGACTTATGATTGATTGACTGTCCAGTGTCCACCTGCTATCATCGGCCATTCATCTGTATGGCCACCGAGCACCTCCCTGCTGCCCCCGTCCGGTCGAGTCTGCCCTTAGCTGACTGCTGTCGGCGTATAACACGTCACATTTGCCCATAAGTATCTCGGGAAGTCCTGCATTAAGGGAATACTTGGCTAAACAAGCAGCTATTGTTTTCAGACTGCTGAATAGCATTGGTTGGTTCGTTGAAAGACGTAGTTTTTGCGCATTGATGTCCCCCATGCGTTTTGGTGGCTGACTTTTTTACTACATTGTTTTAGACGAGACCGTGTTTCGCTAACTTTGTGTTACGTGAATAGGATTGACGTCTCAATGACTTCTATGTAATTATACACAATTTAACTGGTTAAAGCGGACTTAGGTCCGGTACAATTAATAAAATACTTCGATAATGAGAGCACGGCGTAAAAAGGTGAAAATAATTGCGTGCTGGACACGCGAACGATACATGCCACTTATGTCATATGCCACGATATCAGGCGTGTGCAACGTATCTTAAACGAAAAATAATATTGCCTTTAAATGCATCACACAGAGGCCAACCAGTCTGGAACAACCCGTGGAATGTCCTTCGCGTCAGGACCGAAACTTGTTCTCGCGAATATTCAGCGACCGTCATTGGCCCGTCATTACCATGCCGAAAGCGTTGCCCGATGTATACGGACCGCGTTCTCGTACTTTTGACAGCCGCCAACCGGACCTGTCGTATGCTCGCCTTATGTCCAGCATGAAAAAGTGGCCCCCATGGCCACCGATGGTCGATAGTGCACGGCTGACCGGCGCGACGCGCGGCCATATTTGGCACGCCGAGAAGCGTTCAAATGACGGCAGACGGCATTGAAGGCGCCAATTCGGTTCACAGAAGGAATGTGTTCAGAACCATGTGCGACGACAGATCGCTGAGTGGCTGGTGAAAGACTAATGATATTGTCACGCACGCGCTGTATCTGCAGGGTTATTGATTGGTTTCTGTTAATTTATTCCATCCCAGCATGTACTGTAAAATGGCATAACGGACAAACTTTTCATTCGAGCTTTCTTTACACCCGGACCTGTTTGACAAGAGTTTGCTTTTGATTTTTTGGCAAATAAAATGACACATCGTACAACTATATTTTTTTTTTTGAACAAAACCTGTTTATAACTTAAAGGGAATGTTTCACCTTTCTGAACGTTGTCAAATATATGCTGGTTGGAGTCGAAAATATAAAGTAAGTGCTGCTGAAAACGATGGTGATATTTTTTCTCTCTCGAAAAGTCACTTAACTTTATACAAATTAAGTTATTAACGAGATGATGACGTCATTATTGAGCTAAAGACTGCCGCTGATTGGCTGACAAAGTGGGATTGGCTGACAAAGTGGCTGTCAGACAATCAGCGGCGGCACTAGCCTAGACCCCATTTTTCAAATGAGAAATTAAATCGCTTAAAAACGGCTAAGTTTTTGGGAAAATGACCTTAGTATTTTCGACATTTCAATAAAGGCCAATGATAATGGCTATCTCAGTTCAAAACCAATGCAAAGGTGAACATTCCCTTTAATATGGTTTCAACAACCGGGAATCATTAAAACTCTTCCAACACAGCCACTTAATTGGTCAGAGGTTCATATGAAGATATTTGTATTAGACATTGACATAATATTGAAACAGGTCGTAGGAAAATGATTAATTTGGTTTTCTTTATACATTATAACTTGCACCCTATATGGCTACAAAGCTGCAAACAAGTATCTGCAAAAATATCAACCACGTCCTCGGCATAAACGTCGCCAGTCGCCACCACTGGAGACACTAGGGACATTGTCCTTAGTTTTCTTCAGACATCCCTAACATAATCCCATGTTAACCCTGTTAGTGTCGGGGGGGGGGGGCTAAAACGACCCCCGCCCCCTTAATTGCGTCCGCTCCTGTCCCTCAACGAGTAAAGATACGGTCATTAAACTTTTTGGCTTTTCCAAAGTATTCATTGGGCACATTTTTGAAAATTTAGTAATTTTCTGATTACCAGAGGCGGCTCCAGGCGTGGTTTTTAGGGGGCATGTTTGGATTTTCAGCGTGACTCGGCTTTCAAAGAAAAGCAGTTCCCATTCTCTAACCGTGGAGGATACGGGCATACGACTTTTACACCTTTCCTTACTGCCATTTGTAGACATGTTGAACTTTTCCCAAATTTTTGGATTGCGCTTCAGGGACGTATTTTGGGAGGCATTTTGGGTCACCGGTATTTCATCGAAATCTGAAAGATAATCATTTTGAACTCAGTGAACCTTCTTAGCTGTTTTTTGCACATCTTCTGTGACTGTTTGGAATATGTTTGGGCTTCCATAGGCGACTCCAGGAACGGGGTTTGGGGGCAAGTGTATACACACATGATGTTTAGTAACTAAAAACGTTATTTCGCGGTGGAATATCTCGTGTAATATCATCTGCATGGATCACAATTGTATTTTGTGGCATAGGCGGTTCCAGGGGTGGGACGCAAGTGCATAACCCAATGTTATTGGCGCCTCCAAGGATGAAATTAGGGGAAATTGTGGAACCACGACGTGTACATACTTAGCAAAATATATCAACTTGAAACTTGGTGGCATGTTTAAGCAATGTCTTGCACACGTTTCGTATTTTTTTGACATTTTTGTTTCCCAAGGGCGACTCCAGGGACGGATTTTTGGGGTATGTGTTTGACTCCGTTTACATGCAATGTGTTTAGTGCCCCTGAACGTTATTTTGCAGTGGGTAATTTCATGCAATATCATCTGCATGGATCACAATTGTATTTTGGAGCATAGGCGGTTACAGGTATGCAATTAGGGGGAAGCATGGACCCATGGCGTGACACTACATAGCATAATATATAAGCAAAGCAAATATAAATAAGCAAAGATAAAGATAACGAAAGACAAAACTCAATTCCCCTCTCCTTCCCCTCCTCGGCACGCCACTGCACAAAAAAACTGCCATAATTTACATTCGCATGCATATACATATCATTATAAGCATCTAAAACAGAAATCAAAGCGGCAAAAAATATTATAGTGACATCTTTAGATATCCCCCTTTGGAATTGCCTGAGGACGCCATTGGGTTAATTTCCCAAAACTTTAAAAAGGAGTATATGTTAGAGCATACAATTAGGTGACGAAATCCAACAACATGAAAACATTGCGCTGAAACAACGTCCCAACTGGCAAGAATCTAAAAATGCATGTTTTCCCCATGTTTTTGCTACCTGTATCCGCCCATGACAAAATTGTGCATATGTATGAATACAGGAATGTAGTGCATGCCCCAAGGAATCGAATGCCGCTTTCTCAGAGAGAATCGGTCCAGCGGTTTCCGAGATACGAAGGGGGCCGAATAGCCCCCCCCCCCCCGACAGCTTCGTATTGTTTTGCATCCAGACAGGTTTAACACGCGCCCTGGAAGGCCTCTGATAATTACACGCCCTGGAAGGGGGGGGGGGGGATTTCGCCCCCCCCCCCCTATGATCTCGAAAACCACGCAACGTGGCGACAAGCGGAAAACGAAGTTAGATAGCTCGAGACAAGCTCTTTCGAAAGTATTTCGTGCATTTTTTTTCTCAGGTCAATATTGAGGTCACCAGAGGTCATCAAGGTTCAGATTTTCAAGTTTTCAAGACTTCGCTTCGAACACTCCCAAATATCTCGGGAACTATGATAGGCAGCAGCAAACAGGAAAAAAACAATCGAAAGCACTTGCAAAATGCAAATGCAAAATGCAATGGTGTCCTCAGATTTGAGCTTAGGTCAATAGTTTAGGCTCCAGAGGTCATCAAATGTCAAAAAGTGTTTTTTTTTTGCAAAACTGTTTTTTGCAAATAACTTTGTACCTAATAAAGATAAACCAATAGTGTTTACCCCATCGCGTTTGTCTCGTCAAGGCACTTCGAATCATATTCATGGTGACCGGGTTAGGTCAACTGAGAAATTTGACCTCAGGTCAAGGTGAAGTGGTGACCCAAGTTGGTCATGTTGCATATTGAAAGACGTGTCTCGACGAGACAAACACATTGCTACCATTGTATCTTCTCTATCTACATTATGTCGATAGTTATTGACAAAACAGTGTTGGCGGTCGAGAAATTGACCTGACCTTAGGTCACCGATATTAGAAATCCGAGATTAACAAATTGTTGGTATCTATGACCTTATGAAGTCCTGCAAGATTGAAACCGATCGGCTGAAAACTGTGGCTGTGGTACTACTGCAAACGTTTCGGAGTTGAGGTCATCACGTGACCTGGTCTGGTGACCTGACCTGAGATGACCCGAGGCCAAGAATTTTACATAATGTGTCAAGTTCATTTTTAAACAGGTGTGCAAAAACGGCGGCGCTGCGCGCCGCCGGTTTTGCGCTATCCTCGAAAAACCGGAGGGGTGGGCGGATTTCGCCCCCCTCCAGGGCGCGTGTTAAGCCAGCTCTGGCTCGCTTAGAGGCTCGCTGCGTCTGAATATAACCTGAAACCCAACTAGAATCAGAGTTTTACAAATCCTGTTCTATCTCAATCACGGACGAGTTTTATGTAAAAATAGATAAACTACTATAGATAAAAGGTGCTGGCTAAAAACTACTATAGATAGAAGGTGCTGGATAAACTAACTATAGATAAAAGGTGCTGGCGCCGGTGGGCCTGACTGAGCGTCTGGCCGTGTCGCTGGCCGGCCAGCAGTCCGACCAGTATAGCCTATATGCAGTCATCGTGCACGCCGGTCACTCGATGGACGCCGGTCATTACTTTTCGTTTTGCCGCGCGTCCTGCGGTGGCGACGGGGCCGGCCCAAACGGCGGTGACGGCGGCTGGTGGCGGCTGGACGATACCTCAGCGACGCCAGTGACAGCGGCGGCCGCGCTCGGCCGACCACGGTAATCTTCTGATGCCGCCTACACACTGCTGTACCGGCTGGCGGGGGCGGCGGCGGCGGGCGGGCGGCCGCCTGCGCTGACGGCGCTGCCCGCCCGCAGCGGGCTGCCGTGAACCGGGACAACGCTGTGTACCGGCGAGAGCGGCAGAGTTTTGGGCAGAGCCGGCCGGTTAACGCGCTGCCGCTGCCTCGGGACGGTGAATGGGCAGGACGGACCAAGCGCTAAGCTCTAAGTTGGAACTGTAGCGCATTTGGGGGAGGGTTGATAATTATATGTCGAGTGTTGTTTGCCTTGTCATGAATGTTGTTACATGTCACTTGATAGGATGATGTTTCTAATGTTTTTGTCTTCTTTCTGCGCATCGCTAACTCTTCTCGTTTGTTTGTTTGTTTATATAAGTATCATTTATTTGACAGATGTTCATAATACTGAGAATAAACTAATTTGACACTAGTTATGAGCGAGCGCGAAGCGCTCGCTCGTCTTTCCGTGGCATATGGGAAAAATCTGAATATGAGCGACCCGACCCGACCCGGCCCGGCCCGGCCCGACCCGTGGCGACGCTTAAGACAAGCTAATATCTCTGCAACCGCACGTCCGATTGACAAGCGAGCTTCTTTGCTGAGTAGCCCCATCCAACCTACCCTGTTTGAGACCAGTGCCGACTCACGTGGGTGACACCACTGCGCGTGGCGCGTGCCGCGTGAGGGGTGTTGGAAGGTGTTTCCTCGCAATAACTCCGCAACGGCTGAGCCGATTGTGTTCAAATTTGGTGTGTGGCTAGGGATCCCTCACCCGCCACTTTCCCACAAGTTATAGGCGGGGTGACTCTGCACGTGCGCACGCGCACACCCCTATTATATATCTCAGGAACGGCTTAGCCGATTGTGTTCAAATTTGGTGTGTGGTTAGGGACCCCTCAGCCGCCGCTTTCCCACAAGTCAGGGATGGGGTGCGTCTGCACGTGCGCACGTGCGCACCCCTATTCTATATATCAGGAACGGCTGAGCCGAATGCGTTCAAATTGTGTGCGTGGTTAGGGATCTACCATATTTTTTTCTTCGCGCTCGCTCGTTCATCGCCAACTTCGGCGTCTTACTGGTTATATGTGGCCACCACTTGGAAAAGAACGGACTGCATTCGGCTTTCATAATGGACGGATTTTCCGCCCGCATTACCGCGAGATGACGCGGCGGAGGCCGAGCGCCTGGAAGTTAGGGTGTTCCGCATTACAGTGAGATGTTGCGGCGCAGTCTGATCGACGGACTGAGAAACCAGCGCGGCGGTCGGCTCCAGTCAAAACCCGTCGCCAGCGTGGTCTGGGATTATCGGAATGTCATACCCTTTGCTTTGGGCTTGTAAACTTTTGCGCTTGCGTAGGTTTTATCTTTCATATCGCAGAGTCAAACATACTTTTCGTCACCGAGTGAGCTTATAAACATGTACTACCGAGCGGGCGTGAAGTGTCCGTGAGGTTTATCGTCAACTTACTAGACAAATTTACATTTGACCCGGCCCGAACCGGCCCGACACGGTCGTACAGACGCTTTTCGGAAGCTAATAACTTTGCAACCACTGCTCCGATTGAGATCGGGTTTTCGCCATTGGATAGGACCATTAAATCAATTTCGTTTTTGGTATGATGCGTTCTGATAGGGGTGGTACCACAGCGCGTGGCACTGGCACACGCAAACGTCGAAATGAAGAAAAATAATTCTTGATCAAAAATGGCATTATTAATCTACCAGTAAGGCGCCGTAGTTGACGATGAACGAGCTATCGCGAAGAAAATGTATGGGGAATTTCTACTCGACCGGGCAACTATTTTCTGAGATACAAAAAAGGGTGCGCACGTGCGCACATGCAGAGGCGCCCACCTTTGACTTGGGGAAAGTGGGGGCTGAGAGGTCCCTAGCCAAATCAAATTTGAACACAATCGGCTCAGTCGTTCCAGAGATATAGAATATGGGTGTGCACGTGCGCACGTGCAGAGTCACCCCACTCCTGAGTTGTGTGAAAGTGGCGGCTGAGGGGTCCCTAACCACACACGAAAGTTGCACATAATCTGCCCAGCAGTTGCGGAGTTATTGCGAGAAAATACTTTTCAACACCCCTCACGCGGCATGCGCCACGCGCAGTGGTAGTCAACCACATGAGTCAGCATTTGTCTCAAACAGGGTAGGTTAGATGGGGCTGCTAAGCAAAGAAGTCCGCTTGTCAATCGGACGTGCGGTTGCAGAGATATGAGTATGAGCTTCTCAGAAGTGTCGCCACGGGCCGGGCCGGGCCGGATCGGGCCGCTCATAATCAGATTTGTCCCATACACCACGGAAGGACGAGCGAGCGCGCGCTTGCTCGTAATAAGCAAGGTAAATAAATAGAATACTAGGTAGCGCCGAGTGCCGGCCTTCAACACAGACCCCATGGTGATCACTTTTTCAGCTGTTTTGTTTAGGCTAAAAAGGTATTCAGACTATGGATATTTGAGTTAATTTTTATTAACGTTCATATGTGAGACTTATATAAAAAACAATTATAATTTAACTGTCTAATTAGCAAAATAAAAATGCAGGGTGGGGTAAGAGTGTGGGCTCTTCCAAATGACAGCGTTGTAGAAAACCCGAAGGTTTAAGCTAAACTTTGAATGCATATCTGAAATGACAAGAAACTGACGACTGAAAAACACCTATTAGTCGCTGAAATTGAAGTTGGAAAATATTCACAATCGGTTCTCCAATGTACAACACACCACAACAGCACACTCTCTTTGAACTGCAACCCATGTTTTTTTTCTTCTCAAAAACTGGAAATAGTCGGGTCGAGATAACTTCACATCTTGATCAAAATTTCAAGAGCTTTGAAATGATACAGAAGTTTTTCCATCAATTTTGTCGAAACATAGTTCAATTTGCTCGAAATCTCGAATAAGGCTGTCGTTTGCAAATTCTGGGCTGCATCTCTGAGTTTTGAAGAACCATAAAGAGTCGGGTCGTATAATTTAAAGCATTAAGTAGGAAATTCAAATAGTTTTATTTTGAGACAAAAAAAAAGTCTTGGAAATTTGTGTTGCGCGCTTTAAAATTTGACTTTTAGGTTGTAATATTTCAAAGTTTACTGTATTGGCAAGCAGTGACATGTTTCTTGAGTATACTGCGCACACCGGAACCGTGAAAGTTGACCAATCAGCAACGGGAATCGTCGTTGCTGAATAACCTGATTGACGCTGATAACACTGCACACGTTTGAAAAACATCGCCAGTGATCATCACTTCCCGAGTCCTCGCGCTGTGTCAAGGCCATAGAGACTAGGTAGACCCGTCCGGGGTAGGCAGCGAAATGCGTGATGTCACGGGCACGTGTCGTCACACGCTCCCTATTCAAATAGTGTTAAATCGGCCTACTTTCGCGTCCTACCATTTTAATACCTTAGGTGCCAGAGGGATCAATTGAGCACTAAATGATAGATTGAAATGTCTTCTACAGCTCGCTTTTGGGATATTTTCTCCTAAATTGCAAGGGTGAGTCGCTAGACGATGTCAAAGCGAGGCATGCAACCGAGCGAGGCCC
>JAXIVJ010014210.1:0-35037 GCA_036785665.1 Chirona hameri | reverse complement strand
TTATGACGGATCGTTTCGCGTAAAGCGCCTCCACATTCCATAGTCTATACGTCAGTGACCTCGCATTTGTGTGTTTGCAATGTAATTTGTCACAAACGTGAGCAATCGGGGCAACGTAAAATGTGTGAGGGCCCGAAGTTTCGCGTTGCCTCTTCTTCATTGTGTTGCTGCTGGGACCTTCAAGGACCTTGTGCGTGCAACTAAAATTGTTAACCCGCGCACCGACGGGGATCCGCGCCAACTTCGAACCGACAGGAGGAGGGATACCTGCCCTCTAAGATAAACAAAAATATGCAACACAGCGACAGACATAATAGAAACGTTAGATAGCTCGAAACAAGGTATTATGAAAGTACTAAGGTAATTTTTAGGTCAGGTCATTATTGAGGTTACCAGAGGTCAACAAAGGCTAAAATTTCGGCCATATATGGTGTCCTTACCAAACACAGTCTCTATCTCGAAAAAAAAGTTAGCGACGCGCAAAAAAAAACGTCAAAAAAAGGATTTGTTTTGTCACTCAGGCTCCATCAGATTTCATCTCAGGTCAATAGTTAGCTCAGGAGAGGCCATCGAACTTGAAACATTCTAAAAATCGCGGAATTGTTTTTTAGGGAATAACTTTTGAGATACGCATGATTAAGTGATGCCTACAGTTTTCACCACTGTGTTTCTCCGTCGAGACGCATCGAATAGTATATCGTATAACCATGACCTAGTTGGGTAATATCCCCAAATTTACCTGACCTGTGCTCAGGTCAAGGTCAGGTCAAGTTCAAATTTTACATCAATCAACGCGTCTCAACGAGCCAAACACAATGTTGAGAACTCCATTACTCAACCATGATTTGGCAAAGAGTTTATTGAAGAACAACCAGGCTTGACCTCTCGGTCACCTGAGTTGACCTCGTACAGGACACAGAACAAAAATGTGACTTGGGTCTTTGCATACGGCACAATAATGGTGTATCTGGTGAAAACTGGTCAAATGTTAAGCATTTACTGTGGATTTATACGTGTTTGCATTTGTATCCCTTTACTTATAATTTATTAGTTCACGAGGTCACGAAATCGATCTGACCTTAGGTCATCGATATTTAAAATTAAAGATAAATGAATTGTAGGTACTTATGGCCTAATTAAGTCTGTGAGTTTGAAACCGCTCGGTCAATCACTGTGGCTTTGACACGACCACAAACTTTCAAAAACTTGCTTGGAGGTGGGGTTACTTAACATGAACTGTTGACCTGACCTGAGATGACTCGAGATTAAAAAATACACACAATGTGGATAATTGATGCCGAATAGCTATGCTTAGTTTGGCGGCGCTGCACACCGCTTGTTTTACCAATATTTACGAAAACTTCAGGTGGGCGGATATCCGCACCCCACGTCGGTGCGCGCGTTAATACTTCACATGGTGCCAAAGGGAGTCAATTGCGCAAATTATTTTGTATCAGACTACGTACTTGTCAGTCAATCTACGCATGGGGTCTGTTCAACATGTGTCTGTCCCGACGTTTTTTTTTGCGATCATTTAGGGCCCCTGCAAAATATAGAGGCCTAAATCCGCCGAGAAGATACCATTTCGCGTTTTTTTGTTTTTTGTTTTTGTTGGGGGTGGGGGGGGGGGGGGGGGGTCTTTGGCCAAGGGGGCCCCCTGGGGATGACGTGTCTCCCTTTGCCGAAGGTCTGGCTGCGCCCCTGGTCTGTTATAATAGAAATGAAGGCCATAGATACCATCTAAATATCATGTTACATGGGCAATAGAACATCACAATTTGAACGGTAGAAGGTAGGTTTCTCGCAGCTGTTTTTCAGCAAATCTTTTTGTTAGACTCGCACGTCAATGCAGTGATAAAGAAGATGGCTGGGTGCGTGAAGGGCCCACCAAATAAAATTGAATTTACCCAGCGATAAACTTCTCAGAATCCAATGATAAATTCCGTAATATTCCTATGTTTAAAGGGAAATAATTACCTTTTCCCACAAAAATAGAGTTATCATTTGAAATCGACAGACGAGACCAAAATATATTGTAATTTGATCACATTTTACATATAAACATTCTTACTGAAAGATATTTCAAGTTAAAGTTGATAAGCGATCACGCTTATAATGGTCCGGTACTCTCAAGTACTTGGTAACGAATTCCGGTATTCACCAAAATCCGGTATTACTTTTTGACGAAATGGAACGGAGAAAATATGCCCCACTGGCGGATCCAGGAGGGAGGGAGGGGCAACCCCCCCCCCCCCCCAAGCTCGACAGGGGCGGCATAGAAATTAACCCCCCTCAAAATTCGCTGAAACTGGCGATGAAAAATGGGTACTGCCTGCGAAAAAAAATAACTTCTTGCGAAAGAAAGAAATCTTGTTTTCCCTCGTTCGTGTTTCCTCTATTTAGTAGCATTTTGGTAGCAGTAGGGATTAGGGAAAGTGGCGCGTCTGACGCTATTTGGAGTGATTCACACAACCAACGTAAGTTATAATTTTACACGCAGCGCGCGTCGCAGCCTTTGTTCTCCTGCTGCCTGCTGGATGCAGAGGAGCGCGTGGGTGAATTTCCTTGTATAGGTACCTATGTTGTATGGCCAAATTTTCCGGTTTTGACTGTGGATAGCTGGATTTTTGACTGCTGCAAATAATATTTTTTTCCGATTTTACGATAAATTGGGACAGCGCGGGAGGGGGAGCATACTTGTATTGCATCCCCCTCCAGATTCCTGTGGGGGGGAATTTTCCTCTGATGCCCCCCCCCCCCTGGATCCGCCAGTATTTCAGACTAGCATATAGATGAAGCCTTTCCACACCTGGCAAGAGGTCTCTCAGACCTGACGATGCCCTCTCAAGTCGATCGATGATCCTCTCAAAGAGGCGGATGTTCATTGTTCCTTTCTTACTTAAAGCTCTCAGGCCGGAAAAGCGCCCTTTTAGATCGATTGAGGTTCTCTCAAAGTGGTAAACGTCTATCTCAGGTCGGCATGGGGCCCTTCCAGGCTTGGCAAAGGTTCTACGCTTCGGCGTGATAATCGTTTTCGTTATGCCAGAACAGCAAAGAAGCTGCTTTGGAGGGGGCCAAAGCTCAAAGTCACACATTTTTTTTAAATCATCGGATTTCGTTTTTTTCATGCATGAATAAATAGGTGATTTAAAACAACATTGGGGGGGGGGGGGACGAAAGCACCTTTGGGGGCCGGACTCAACATGGGGGGGAGCCGAGGGCCACTCCAAAAGTATATAAATTGACAGTGTCCCAAAGTTTGTCGATTTGGGTGGGAAATGACACCTAAATATGAATAAGTACGCGGGTGCATCACCGCGCACTTTGGAATGTCCTTACGTACAGAAGAGGTCATTTCCGGGAAAAATGTGGCTACCGTGGGACTTCTACCACCTTTATAAGTACGCTTTACTATGTAACTCAGTTATTCTTTTTAAAAATAAAAGTATAATACCATTAAATGGAAGGCTTCCCATCTGGTAAAGCAGTAGCCGCCCACATAAATGTCCAGATGCACTGAAGGCGCCCATATGGAAAATATAATTTAATGGACCGAAGGACATGGTTATTTTCGTCGAGAAGGCGCCTATTGATGCGCCGACAGAACCCAGAAGTGCACCCTAAATCTGAGGAGGGCGTCCCAAATCCGAGGAGGGCGCTCTCAAACCAAACCCATTGAGGGCGCCCCGCCCCAAATTCCGGAGACCCGATGCCCGAAAAGCATCTCGAACTGCGGAACTTCGGAAGGGCGCCCTCGAAACTCGAAAGTGCGCCCTCAAACGCGATGAGGTGCACCCCGAATCTGAGGAGGGCGCCCCCAAACCCATGGAGGTCGCCCCCAAATCATAGAACTGTCAAAATGGTTTTGGTGTATTACAATCAGGGCTGCGGAGTCGACACAATTTTAGCAACTCCGACTCTGACTCCGACTCCGGCTTGAAAAAAAATTGATTCCGACTCCGGCTTGAAAAAAAGTGGACTCCGACTCCGATTCCGGCTTGAAAAAATCGACTCCGACTTCGACTCCGACTCCGACTCCGACTCCGGCCTATATCCGTTCTCCAACCGCATGCTATAGGGCAATATCTGCAAGGTCTTATTTTTTCGTTTGTCTTTATTCCCTGGAATGTTTCACCTTTCTGAAAGTTGTCAAATATACGCTGATTGTAGTCGAAAATATGAAGTAAGTGATGCTGAAAACGATGGTGATATTTTTGTATCTCGAAAAGTCACTTAACTTTATACAAATAAGTTTTGTTTTATTTGGGATGGTGACGTCATTATTGAGCTATAGAGCAGGGGCGGCGCCACCAATTTTTGATAGGAGGGGGACGGGTCCATTTTTGTATCGTAGAAAATCGAGTTTTGATGCAAATACAAAATAAAAAAACGTCAAAAGAACAGAAATGATAGTCTCTTAACAATGGCTATCTCGGATTTGCAAAATGTTAGCTTGTTGTCTCCAAAACATAAACAAACGGATTTTTTCCGGAAAATTTCCACAAAATCAAAACATTTTAAGATTTTAAACAAAAACGGAATATATATATGGAAGACCTAAGTATGGACGATACCCAAACCAAATTTAAAATAAATATCTTTATTTTTGACTGACTTATAGCTCCCTAGGTATAAGTAACTCATTACGTCATTTTGTTAAGTTTACGTTTTTGTCTTTTATTGACCAGATACAGACAAATAAATCTGCCACCGCTGTATTTCTGAGACCAAACTGGTCTAGAAACATGCCTTTTGTATTGATAATTGATGTGAATAAATTTCATTTTTTTACCTTATGTGACCTATGTGACCTGACCTGAGGGCCACTATATGGGGTCAGGTTGTGAAAATGGCTGCAACTATATAATTATACGTGTAAAGTAACCCATAAAACATGTGTCGCATGACTTTCGTAGACCTCTTGCCAATAGTGACCTTTTGTGACCTGACCTTGACCTTGATCTTTGCTTACAATTTCACTTTTGCTTATGCGGGAGATGCATTTTACCTTTGAGAGCACTTTGTGCGATAAACGGGTGGAACACACTGTACACACCGTACACATGTTCTCTTGAACACGGCTACTGAATGCCAAGTGATGTACTGGGTACACTGTACCCAGTAAAATTCAAAACTCCAAATTTTACTCGGTACTGTACCCAGTAAAAACTGAAGACTCCAACCTGCATTTATTTAGTTTTAAATGTGCCGAGAAGTCAATAGGGATACAAAAGTAAAAACAAAAGTTTTGTCTTCAAATATAACAAAATATCAAGGAAACCTTTACATTTAGCAACAACCAAACGTAGGTGCGTTCTTTGCATTGCTATACCTAGAATGTGCTGGATTGAAAAATTGAAAGACTGTTAAAATTATTAAGATGGGAAAACAGGCAATGTACAAATAACTACATAACCTTATGTGCTAGATCTACCCCCGCAGTAGGTTGTTATTGGGTACCTACGTATACCTATATGGGACTACCTACAATCTACATATCCATTACTCATTATATGCCAATCCTTACATCTCATATATGAGATGAGAGGTTATTGATTTTGGATGGACTCAAACTGTGTGGGTACCAATATGTTATGGTAATGAAAACCTTTGCACATGGATTGTATGCATTATATTTTTTGAGAAGAGGTATGCAATTATTCAGTATTTTCTATACAAGTGTTTCTGTCAACCAACTCTCCCCAGAGCGCTGTTCGGCACACGCTACTAGCGCTTTTCGCTAGCTGACGTCACAATTACGTCACGGAAACAGACGCAGCAGGGAACAGACAGAACTCACAGCAGCACTTCCAGACTGCTTCAGGGCACATCACATCTGTTTGTTTTCATTTCAGTTTGATTTGTCTCATGCGCCACTATTGAAACACATCCGCTAGCGCTTTCGCCGCTTCTGCGATTTTCCACTAGCAGAAATAGCCTCTCCGCAGGGTCCACGGTTCCTATCATGACGTATTCCCATTCTGGCTTTTCATTGGCTGACGCCTGGTTGCCATGGAGAGCGAAAGCGCTACTAGCGCTACTAGCGGCCGCTAGCGTGTGTCCGAACAACGCTCTGGTGTCACTCAAAAATAATTGCATAAACTGTATGATGCAATTAACCTATATTTGTCATATTTTTCATATTGTTTGCCAGCCAGATGTTCAGACATAGCCATGTTCATAGATGCGGGCCGACAAAGGCTTGCGGCTCGACTATTTTGCTACTTTTGTTATTGTGCCAGAGAGAACTCAATAAACGTGTTTTTTATAGAATGACATGCAATTTCTGCTGATATGTATATTAGAGGTGCAGCATGTAAATAATATCTTTCAAAATAAGCAGTTATGGTGGATATTTGAGGCAACAGTAGTTTTCCTTACGTTTCCGCTACGAAAACAGATCAATAAGTTATTGATAGCCTACCACATATGTAGCGAGCAGTGGCGTATTCAGGGGGGCATGGGGGCCATGTCCCCTCCCACATTGCACCGAAGGCGCCTATCTGGGCCGAAGGCGTCCCTCCGGCCCGAAGGCGTCCCTCCGGGTCATTGAGTCATTCCACGAGCGCCCTTGTCATTCTATTGCTCCTCCCCTTGTTTAGTTTAGTTTAGTTTATTCAAGTAAATGAGCAACAGGCAGCAGTAACCCAATTACAGCTCAAGTCCAAAGTTAAAACACTTATATTAAACATCAATAACATCAATAACATACGTCATACACACATAGAAACACACGCCTAAAAATCACATCAAAATACAAACTTGAAAATATACTTAAAAGCACATAACACAACCCTAAAAATACACATAAAACAACGATTGTAAGAGCTATAAGCAGATATTAAAATGGACACTGTTTAAAATATATCACTACCCCAGCTCTAAACACTTGGTAGGATGCCCGAATGGGTCTGCCGATGGACATTTTGCCAGGTATACATCATCATCATCATAACCAAGTTTATTAAACATAAAGTCCATGTAACATACAAAACATAAATCAGACAGGCGCAAAAGCAATTCTTAAATTAAAGCGCCAAGTCTAAATCATCAGAAAAAAAGTTTGACTTAAACTGCGACCGCCGCCACGGCACAGCTCACTGGACTGGAATTGAAAGTTGCCCAAGCCCCCAAGCACCTCTCCGGAGATGTGAGGAATGAACACCTTTATCGGCAACATGGTAATGGAAGTAAATATAATATAAAATGTTAGTACATGCAAAGAAAGTTGTATTAAAGATGGGCAAATCTTTTTGAGATCAACAAAAAGTTTTGAAAGTGGAGTGCCGCTGCCGAACCGTCGCCACCGCTGAGATCTGTGCCGTGGAGTAAAATGTTTAACTGATGTTTTGAAGGTATGCGTCTGAAGTTTATACATAATGTGTGGGATAATCTATCGAACATGCTGTTTCGTTGATTTTCATAGTATGGACAGGTAAGAATGAAGTGGCTGACGTTTTCGTTATGGTGTCCGCATCGGCATTCTGGTGAGTCTGCTTTATGAATTGTGAATTAATGGGAATTTAGATGGGACATGTTCATTCTGAGCCGGGCGTGAAGGATGTTTCCCTTTTTTGAACCTGCAATATAGTAGCTAGGCGGATTAGGTGCCCCCAGCTGCTGGCAAATATGTTTTTTGAAGGTTGTGTGCGTGAGTTGCTGTGTGTCCTGTGTTAACTCGTTCCATTGTCCGATTGTTGTAGGAAAAAAGGACCTCTTATATGATGATGTGTTGCTGGTGATTGTAGTGTGTCTATTTGCGTTTCTGAGGTGCCTGTGTGTGTCTTGTGCGCGGGTGCTTGGGATGATGGCTGTGATGTAGTGTGGGAGATGTTCTGCAGTGTTAAATTTGTGGTAAAGCGTCATTCTGTGCATTCGTCGTCTTGTCAGCTTATCCCACCCTAGTTCTGTGAGTAGTTTGTCAGTAGATGTCCTGAAAAGTCCACCTGTAACAAGTCTGGCAGCTCTGTTCTGTAGTGTCTCTAATTTCGTCAAGTCTTGTACTGTGATGTGACCGTCATAGATGGCGTCGC
Organism: Chirona hameri; assembly: GCA_036785665.1. Taxonomy (NCBI): domain Eukaryota; kingdom Metazoa; phylum Arthropoda; class Thecostraca; order Balanomorpha; family Balanidae; genus Chirona; species Chirona hameri. Next base: position 27,004 of record JAXIVJ010014210.1, on the reverse strand, counting down.
AGTAGTCAAAGTGATGTCGGATGTATGTTTTGTAGATTTCGTCGAGAATGGGCCTTGGTATGTATTATGCTATCTTATACAGGGGATTAAGTACAATGTTTATTTTGCGGCATATGGATTTGATGTGTTGTTGAAAACGAAGGTCTTTAGAGAAGGTTATACCAAGATGTGTATGATTGTCGTGAACTGGTATGGGATCACCTCCAAAGGTGAGGGCTGGTGATTGGTATTGGAGCTTGTATGTGAATGTTTGTTGAATTGTGTTTGTTGTATTGAACGTGATATCCCATTCTCGACCATATTTATATATTTCGTCTAAGTCCTTTTGAAGAGAAAGTTGCGTCGTCAGTAGGTCTGTCTTTGCGTATGAGGCGTAAATAGATGTGTCGTCTGCAAAGAAAATAATGTCATGCTGAGTTCGATTCGAGAGTCCATTTAAATAAATGAGTGCAAGTAATGGTCCTAAAACAGATCCCTGCGGACAGTCGACAATTATTGTTTGCGTCGTCGAATTGGTGTCCCGTAATTTTACTCGTTGTCGTCTGTCTTTCAAATACGATGTGAACCAGTCTAGCAGTCGTCCTGTGATACCAAATTCGTTTTTGCATTTATATAGTCGTCCTTTATGCCATATTTTGTCGAAATATTTGGATATGTCTAGATAAATCGCAGTAAAGTCATGTCCCAAGTCCAGTGATTTATAGAGGTTGTGCGTCAAGTACAGTAGTTGTTGTTGTGTACTGTGATGCTGTCGGTAGCCGCTTTGTTTGTCGGAGAGAAGGGAATGTTCTGTGAAGTGATCGTATACATTTCTATAAACAATTTTCTCAAAAACTTTAGAAAGTGCCGAAAGAATGCTGATTGGTCGCTAGCATTTATGATCCGATGGTGAACCTTTGTTTTTGAAAATTGGTTTGACATCTGCTTCTTTAAATTTACTCGGGAACCGTCCCTCTGCCAAATATCTATTGAAGAGTTGCGACAATGGTTTGGCAATCAATAAGGCAATCAATAAGCTTGAGTAATTTAATTTAACTGGTATTCCGTCGGGTCCTGTTGATTTATTTGAATCTAGTGAATTTAGAATACGTAAGACCTCTTGTTCGGAAGTAGTTATGTTTTCTAGTGTAGGAGTTTCTGGTATGCTGCTTAGTGGGGGTTCTTGTGTCTCTGGAATGTTTAGTGTTGATTGAGCAACAAAATAATTGTTTAGTAATGACGCTTTTTCGACGTCGTCGTTGATCATATCTCCGTTGTCTGTTTGAAGTGGCGGAATGTTGTCGTCTCGTGCTTGTCCTGTAATGGTGCGTAGTATTTGATGATATTTGTAAGGATTAAGTTTTTGAGACAGTAATTTTTGTACTTGATTTTGTAAATATTCGTCCTTGAGTCGTCTGTTTATTGATGTTACTAGGTTTCTTTAGAATCTCCATCTGTCCCAATTAAAGTTAGGCTCTGTCTGTTTCGCAATTTTGAATAGTCTATCACGCTTTCTGATGTTTCGTTTCAATTCGGAGGTAATCCATGGTTTTTGTTGTGGATAAATTGTTTTGCGTCTAATTGGAATTGAAGCAGTGGTTTATGTATTGCGGATACGAATAAATCTGTCGCTGTGTCAATGTCATTGTTTAATATGTCCGTCCAATCAGTATTTAACAGAAGACTGGTGAGAAGGGGAGCGTTCAATTTTGAGTAGTCCCAAATGACCGCATGTGTTGGCTCTGCATTTGTTGTTGGTAGCGTTGCGTCAATTTTCACGTAGACTGGGAGATGATCGAGATTCGAGAAAGACGAAAGTGTACCACTGTCTATGACTTTGTTACAGTTAGTTGTGAAAATGAGGTCTCGCAAGTTTCCGCAGTTGCTGGTGATTCTGGTGGGCTGGTTTATGATTTGCTGTAGATTTAACATTTCTGCTACGTCTTTGAGTGTGTGATCGAAAGATGTGACGGTCAAATTGGTGGTCGAGGTAAATATTGCCTGTATTAAAGTCTCCCAATATGAAAGTCGCTGATGTATTTTGGATCGTGGCTTGGCATGCCGATTCGGTCAAGTTATTAATACATAGTTGTAGTCTATCAGCTGTTAAATTTGGTGGTAGGTATACACAGCATATTAATAATGAAATGTCTCGCAGCTTAATTTTTGCCCACACCTCTTCTTCATCACCCAATTCTAACTGATTCAGTCTTTGAAATGATAGTGATTTATGTATATAGATAGCAACTCCGCCACCGTGTCTGTCTTTATGTCGTGTCAGGGGTGCGTGGAAACCATGCAATTTGTATTGACTGTCTGCAATTTCATTGGTCAGCTTTGTCTCTGTGAGTGCCAGAATGTTTATGTCATGCGTGTCTACAAATTGCTGGAATTCGTCAATTTTGGTTCCGGCGGTAATACTGTTAATGTTGACATGTGAAATGAAGAGGGTCTGCTGTGGATGTGGTTGTTGTGGGGTCCAGGATTTGTTTCTATGCCGCTGATTATTAAAATGAATTGTACGTCTAGGAATGTGCCAAGTCTTGTCCATTGTGCGTTTGAGATGGTGCGTGGAGCGTGGTGGATATGCAGCTGAGTGTTCAGTGGGTGGTGTTTACCAGCAGCAGGGGGGACCCGATACGCCTCCGGCTGTGACGGCGGTGATGGTGTGCCAGGTGGACAGACAGATCTCCCAGGCGGCGGCGACGGTCGGAGGACGGCTCGATATTTAGACGACTGTTTATCTCTGCGGACAGTTATCCCCGGAGAGGTGCTGGTGACTGAAACGGAAAGCATCCGATGAGTGCTCGGCGACGGCGGCGAGCGACACAGAGCTGCACAGACATAAGCTATGTCGGAACACATGAACACACTGACAACGTAACAAACATAAGCGTTAATTACAAGAATCAAACAATGCTAACAAAGTACACTAAACTGACACAATCGACTGTAACTGAACTCAGACACCAAGACATTGTACTCCCTAACGGCCCTCCCGAACAGCCCACGTTTAATGGTCTCCACTCGCGCTTCACGTGTGGATGGAACGTGAAGGAGTTGGGATTGTGCAGCTCTAGTTCGACGCTGGGGCACGTGAATGGGGATGCTTCCGAGCAGGAAGGCTGAATTCGTTCTTCCTGACATGACTTTTTGAATGAAACAAATGTCGTGTTGAAGCCTTCTTTGGGACAGGCTGCTTATTTTGAAAAGCTTCAGCAGATCGCGATATGAGAGTGAGTGGGAAGGCCGATTGGTGTGTAAGTGGGCAGCCAGCCACATGATAAATTTGTGCTGGACTCTGTCCAGTCGGTCTAAATGGGTTTTTGCAGCCCCACCCCACCCTTTGGCGCCGAAGGCCGGGCAATAGGCGCCGGGCAATAGGCGCCCGGCAATAGGCGCCCGGCGCCGGGCAATAGGCGCCCGGCGCCGGGGAATAGGCGCCCGGCGCCGGGCAATAGGCGGTCGTAGCCGCCGCTGCCTGCGGTACGGAATGGCCGGACCATTTTTATCCGGTGCTGAAGGCGCCCCCCCCCCCATATGTTTTTTAGATGCAATTTGCGCCCTCGAATAGTACATGCGCCCTTGGGCATTAGGTCATGAGCAATGAGCATTCCTAGAAGTAAATCGCGCCCTAGGGACAGGAAAGGCGCCCTGAAAGTCAGACATTAGGCGCCCCTAGAGGCAAATGCCACCCCGCATGGAGCGGAACCAGTGCTCTCTAAACCGGACAATAAGCGCACGTACAAGCAAATACCGTGTGATATCGCCCCCAGGCCCCAACGCCAAGTTATAATACCATTGTGTTTACGTGACCTTCTAGGCGCCCCTGCTGCCGCTGGAGCCGGGGCACCCCGGTATGGGCGCAACTACAACATAAGGATTTGATGCAGGCTGTGCCATCGGCATTAAGGAGACGCGACAGCTCATGTTCCCAATGATGCAGCTGTATAAAATAGTTAAAATTAATAAAAGTTCAATAGAAAAGTAAAAAAAACTCAGCACTAGAAATTGAAGTGGCTTAAATTCGTTTTTGTGTTGGGGGGGGGCGGGTATTTTTAGGACAGGAGTCAGGACTAAGCGTTTGTGGTCAGCCAGTGTACCCAGTAACTTTGAGCTCGTGGTTACGCCCCTACATGATTGAAGATTATTGTTTAGGGCCCTGAAACATTCAGTATTAGGGCTTCATCAACCCGCGCCCCGCTGGTGTATTCAGCCGAACACGCACCGCTGCGGGGGGCAGATTCTGCCCCCTTAGTTATCTTCCGAGCCAATAACCGCAGAGAGACGCGCAAGGAGGCAATCGAAAGCTCTTAATGAGACGCATCTAAAGCATACGCGAAATTGCTAAAGATAACGTCACATGTCAGGTCACAGTCAGGTCAAGGGCCCTCTGCGGTCTTTAGAGGGCCCTGTCGATCGTATATCACCCTGCCAATCTGTAGAGGGTCTTTGTCGGCATTTAGAGGGCCCTGCCGACCTGTAGAGGGCCCTCTTCCAGGCTTTAGAGGCCCTGTCGATCTGCGGAGTGTCCTAGCCAATCCGTAGAGGGCCCTCTGCTGGCCTTTAGAGGGCCCTGCCGATCTGTAGAGGGCCCTCTACCGGCCTTTAGATGACCTTGCCAGCATGTAGAGGGCCCTCTTCCAACCTTTAAGGTCCCTGTCGATCTGCAGAGTGCCCCAGCCAATCTATAGGGGGCCCTCTGCCGACCTTTATATGGCCCTGCCTGCCTTTAGAGGACCCTTGCAGCCTCTAAGAGGACCATGTCGGCCTTTAAGGGGCCTGCCGGCCTTTAGCGGGCCCTGCCGATCTGTAGATCACCCTGCCATTCTGCAGAGGGCCTCGTCGGCATTTAGAGGGCTCTGCCGATTTGTAGAGGGACCTCTGCCAACCTTTAGAGGGCCCTTCCAGCATGTAGAGGGCCCTGCCGGCCTGTAGAGGGCCCTCTGCTGGCCTTTAGAGGGCCCTGACGATTTGTAGAGGGACCTCTGCCAACCTTTAGAGGGCCCTTCCAGCATGTAGAGGGCCCTGTCGACCTGTAGATGGCCCTCGTCCAGCCTTTAGGGGCCCTGTCGATCTGCAGAGTGCCCCAGCCAATCTATAGAGGGCTCTCTGCCGGCCTTTAGATGGCCCTGCCGGCCTTTAGAGGGCCCTTCCGGCCTTTAGAGGGCCCTGTCGGCCTTTAGAGGGCCCTGTCGACCTTTAGAGGGCCCTGCCGATCTGTAGAGGGCCCTCTTTCAGCCTTTAGGGGCCCTGTCGATCTGCAGAGTGCCCTCTGCTGGCCTTTAGAGGGCCCTGCCAATCTGCAGAGGGCCCTGTCGGCCTTTTTTAGGACCCTGCCGACCTGTAGAGGGCCCTGCCGACCTGTAGAGGGCCTCTGCTGTCTTTAGAGAGTCATGTGGTGGTAGAGGTGGTCTGCCGGTCGAGCGCCGGTGAGGCTCTCGAAGGAAGACCAGTCAAAGTTCTCATTGCTTTTCAGTGTATGCTAGTAACGTCTGAGCGGAGTACAAGGCTTTGACAATGTACGAGTATTAACCCGGCATTGGCTGGGGTCTCAGCCGGACGCCATTGGCTGGGGGGGGGGGGGGGGGGGGGGTGTTCCCCCGCCCCGGTTATCTTCCGAACCAATAACCGCAGCGTTGACCTGCAGAGGTGGCCAAAGATCTCGTCTGGACACACATCCGGACAAACGCATTGGCCCGTACTTTCCTGAGCGACCCTCCAGTGTAAATCTTCGAATTATGAAAAACATGTGAACATGTTTCCCATCCTTCTACGATTTTGAATTAGAAGCGCCTTGACGAGACAAACACGATGGCGTAAAACATTAGTGCCTTATCTTCATTAGGTAAAAAGTTATTTGCGAAAAACTGTTTTGCCAAAAACAGTAAAAAAAAATTTTTGATGACTTCTGGAACCTAAAATATTTAACTGAGCTCAAAATTGAGGACACAAATGACGATTGCATATTTCAAGAGCTTTCGATTGCTTTTTCCGTTTGTTCCTATTTACCAGTAAAACGCTTTTTTGGTCGATGACCGAGCGAGCGCGCTCTCGTAAAGCTAAAACAGGTTTGAAATATGAAACGGCAAGGGAGCACACGTGGTAGTAACACAGTCATTTTAGTCCTCCAGAAAAATTGCCAGGCCTCAATGCATGCCAACATAAAAATTAAGTTGTATTAAATTGTTCATGATCTCCTTTCTCAAATCTGCCAAAAGGGAGTACGTCCTGAGCGCTGCATGCTTCAGCGTACAAATTAATGTTTAGAATAATACAGCCATTTTTTATCAGAGCGCTGCTCGGACGCACACTAGCGGCCGCTAGTAGCGCTAGTAGCGTTTTCGTTCTCCATGGCAACCAGGCGTTAGCCAATGAAAAGTCAGAAAGGGAATACGTCACGATAGGAACCGTGAAGCCTGCGGAGAGGCTACTTCTGCTAGTGGAAAATCGCAGAAGCGGCGAAAGCGCTAGCGGATGTGTTTTTATAGTGGCGCATGAGACAAACCAAACTGAAATGAAAACAAACAGATGTGATATGCCCCTGAAGTAGAGTATGGATTCTGGAAGTGCTTCTGTGAATTATGTCTATTTCCTGCTGCGTCTGTTTCCGTGACGTAATTATGACGTCAGCTAGCGAAAAGCGCTAGTAGCGTGTGCCGAACAGCGCTCTGGATTCATTTTTGCAAGGTTTTTTGTTCATTTCGACGTTCGCGTGTTCCAACTGCCACGCGCTGTCGTACCACCTCTATCAGAACACACCATACCAAAAACAAAATTGATTTGATGGACCTATCCAATGGTGAAAACCCAATCTCAATCGGAGCAGTGGTTGCGAAGTTATAAGCTTCCGAAAAGCGTCTGTATGGTCGGGTCGGGCCGGGTCAAATGTAATTTTGTCTTGTTAGTTGACGAGAAACCTCACGGGCGCTTCTCGCCCGCTCGGTAATCATAGTTCCCGAGATATTTGAGGCTTTCTGGAGCGAAGTCCTAAAACTGGAAAATCTGACCTTTGATGACCTCTGGTGAACTCAATATTGACCTGACCTAAAAAAAGATACCTTCGATAGAGCTTGTCTCGAGCTATCTAACGCCGTTTTCTGCTTGTCGCTACGTTGCGTGGTTTTCGAGATCTTAGGGGGGCGGAATCCGCCCCCCCCCCCCTCCAGGGCGTGTAATTATCAGAGGCCCTCCAGTGCGCGTGTTAGGATATAACTATCGTGTTGCAGAAGCCCCTCGTATCACAATGGGGTGTATTTTTTCCCAGCAAAATTTATAAGCAAACGGTATCCAAAGCTTTCTGTAAATCAAGATATAAGGAGCATGTTATTTCGTTATTTTGTAGAGATTTGGTAACTTCATCGTGCATGTGCACAATCGGCATGTACGTACAGGATTGTTTCCTTAAACCGAATTGAAGAAGATTCAGGATATTATTTTGATTAACCCGCGCCCCGCTGGAGGTAGCAAAATATGTCCCCCACCCCTCCCTGATTGTCTCAATAACTTGAAAACAATGATAGATATCGACGTCAACCTTTCAGTACCTTATGCTGCATCGATTCTACGTCTTATCACAACATTTAAATGAAAATGGTGCAGCACTTTGGGAGATAATTACATTTTAATCACGTCATGTCAAGCCATTTGTGGTGAAAAAAAAAAAAAATGTTTGAAAAATCGTAGAAAATCGAGTTTTGAAGTAAATTGAAAACCAAAAAAAAAACGCTGAAAAAAGGAAATGACATTATATTGCAAATGGCTATGGTGGATTTTCGAAATTTTGAGTTTTTGACTCAAAAATAAATATATATTTGTTTATTGTCGAAAGTTATTTGTCGTTGTTTTACAACATACAACATATTGTACTGTTTTAATTATGTGGGCCCCCTTGGCTACGAGGGCTCCTCTGATCCTATTTGCCCCCCCCCCCCCTGGGAGAAATTCTCCCTACGCCCCTGATGGGAACAATGACACGCCGGCCGAGCACGGGTGCCGGCCGCGCGTCCAGTCCAGTCGCGCCCGCGCCTGCTGGCGGCGGAACCCGCGAAACGGGCGGCGAGAGCAGCCAGCCGCCGCCGGCAAAGGCTACCGACGCCGGCCAAGCTCGCAGAAGCTGGGCTTCAGCCCCAGACCGCTCTAGCTCGCTGGAGCCGCTGCTGCCCCCGGATCCTGCGCTGTCTGACAGCTGGCCAGTCAGTGCGCCGCTCTCCGCCGCCTCGCCTATACGGCAGTCGGCAACCAGTCAGTCAGTCAACCAACCAGCAGTCGGCAACCAGTCAGCAGAGTGGATTTCTCAAAATCATTGGGGTGCTCAAGGGCAGATGTAAGGGGCAGTGGCGGCGGAAGGTATTTTCGGATGGGGGGGGGGGGCAAGAAACTCAGGGCAGCCCCTCGGTCAAAGCGCCCCCCCCCCCAAAAAAAAATGCCTCGAAATGATATCTCCTCGGATTTAGGCCACAATATTATACCAGTAAAACGCCTTTTTGACCGATGACCGAGCTGACGCGCTCTGTAGAGCTCTGCTAGAGCTGACCGAGCTGACGCGCTGACGAGTAGAGCTAAAACAGGTTTGAAATATGACACGGTACGGGAGCACACGTGCGCATTGACTGTGTCCCAATAATGAGTAACACATTCAATAGTTTGGCCGTGGTTATACCCTAGTATGCATAGTTCTAGGAACGTTCAGCTGAATGGAGATGTAAAAAGAAAAAGCCGCTTGCCTGGGACAAATTACATATAAAAACAATAGCATGCATTAAAGTGAAATATTCACCTTTGTATTTATTTATCTGAATTTTTATGTGACACATGTATGGTTTCAAATTTATCGTGTTTCAATTTAAAAGTGAAATAACTTTTTATATTTCACAAATTAAATGATGTGAAATAAATAATTATTTTCTAACATATGGTGACGAACAGTATGATCACTGGCGGATCCAGGGGGGGGGGGGCAACCAGGCCATTCCCCCCCAACAACAACCTCTAAGGGGGGGGGGGACATGTCTCCCCCCCCCCCCCCCCCCCCCCCCCCCAACAACAACAACAAAAAGTTAACAATTTTATGTAAAAATTGACTTTGCAGCAATCAAAATCCAGCTATCCACAGTGAAAAACTAGTTTTTTTTTTGAAAACACGGCTCTTACCATCAAATCTGGGCTTAAAAACTCAACTGGACGAGAAAATAGCGGCCAGCAAGCTGCCAGTCGGAATTGAAGCTCGAACAAACTGTTTTGTTTTACATGTAGGAAGAACACTTCATATGGTATCAATTTAAAATCCAATCTACATTTCGGCGCAAATGGTTGTCAAAAATGACGCGTTGCTTTTGTGGAAATAACTTTTCGGGACGCATGACAGCGGTGTGTACAAAATTCATGTGTGATTCTCACGAAGGTGCCAATGCAGTTGCTGTCACTAGGCCCAAATAATAATGTTTTTGACGCGTCAATATTTTGATCCAGCCCAATATAAATGGTATTGGGGAAAGTGACCGATTTACAAACGGCAATTATGAAGCACTGGATAACAGTGATGGGATGAATGGCACATGAATCTGTCATCTGTGCATTATGCATTGTGGCAATACAGTTTCAGCCACCTAGATGTTCAATAATTCTCTTTGAAATTGATACAATATTGCTTTATAAGTGCATCATTTTTGTTTATCCCTTGGCTCATCTGAATCCATTTTTTTACTCAAATTAAAATCACTGCATCCAAATATTGATGCAGTAACAGCATGGGTGAATCATTTTGGTTTTTTTAAAAATCATGATAATTGAATGTAATTACATTCAAAATTAATTTTATTTGCTTACAAAATATGAACTTGAAAATTTAAAAAGGTTATCCTAAGAAAATTACAGAAACATGTTTGATGTCATTTGTCGCCACGTGATGGCGTCTCAATCTTTCCCGAAAAAAAATTACGTAAACCGTTTGAGTTGTGACCGAGGTGGACGGAGTAAACAGTTGTGCATCAGATGGTGCGATTATTTTTGGAGACTTGCCATTTTCCATGGGGACTAGGTGTTTTTAGTGAAATGTTGTCAATAATTGTGTCCATTTTTGTTATCCTTAAAGGGACTATCCCACCTTAACATTATATTTGAGTTGAGATAGCCATTTTTATGGCTAGGCATTGAAATTAAGTATGGTAGCAGTTAAAGGGATTATACGGGTTTCCGTCCTGAAAGTAAATGCACTCTTTTGCAGTTGTATGAGCTTTAAACACGTTTAAGACATATAACAGGGACCTCAATGCTTATTTAGTCCATTATTTCAGAAATTATCAGCGTTAAAACTTGGGCGTTTTTCGAGACTAGTATCAGATAACGAGTACTTGATCGACACTACTGTCCACCACTTTTATCTTACGATCAATTTTAGAGTTTTGAATTATCTGCAAGTCCTACACTGGATCACAAAATTATTATGCAATTCAAAACTGAAGGGACTTTGTATTACTACACACTGTTCGTTGAGGTTTTGTGTTTTTGTGGTTTTCTTTTCTCTGGCTTTTAGCGTTGAGAATTTGGTGGTGGCGTATTTTTTTTTTTGCATGAAAATGCATGAAAAATATAGAATTTTATGGGAAAACTAGGTAACTGCTGCTGTCGTTGGAACAAAACAAGTTTATTTTCTTTCAAATATTGCTTATTTTACCGGAAATATGCCATACGTGAGGTGTTTTTATTAGCATAAAAGAGATGACTGGCTCTGCCTCAGCCGGTCCTGCAGAAAATACGCGGTGGCATCACCGCGCACTTTGGAATGTCCTTACGTGCAGAAGAGGTCATTTCCAGAAAAATGTGGCTACCGTGGGACTTCTACCACCTTTATAAGTACGTTTTACTATGTGACTCAATTATTCTGGGAAAAAACCGTATAATCCCTTTAAAACAACCACAATGATCTAATCAAAAAGATATTCGAGTTTGATTTTGACATCTGTAAAAATAAGGCCATGTGTATTTGAATAGGGACTCTAAACCGACAGCGTCGTCTCTTTACCCAACTGGTAATGATAGTCTACTTGTTTTAAGGTCAGCCTTGGAATATTTTCGTCTTTCATTTCTCGATCCCCGGGTGGTTCGCAATCTAAGCCAAGCTAGACACCGGATGGTTCGCTTTTTCTGCGCAATAGATGTCGACAAAACATTGTGCCATATATTTGGCAGCACAAAGGATTTCCCTGTTATTAAAAACAAATCATATGACGTCACCAACCCAACTTTTCGCTTAAAACTAAAAGTTGAATATCTTCCAAGATAAAAAAATCGGAAAAAAGTTCACGAACATGTTCAGCTGACCTCGCCTGACATGTAGACATAGTCACATATAATTAAGTGTGATTCGACAACTTTCACAAAGGTGGGACAGTCCCCTTAAAGTGATATTGCCACCTCCGGCGGATTTCTAAAAAGCAACTTAAATGAATGGTGGGGATCAATAATCGTGTATGCTCAAGCTCAAACTTGCTCCTGCAGCACATAAAGCAGGGTATCGACAATTCTTTATTTATTTCTGACTCCAAAACGTTGGTCCCAGCTGTGCTCAGTACTAGATTCATGATGGCCGCTCTCATCCAGTTTGGCTGTGAATTTGGCGCCCGCCCATAGCCGAAGCGTCCAAATTCGCCGAGACTTGACCTTGCAAAGTCTATCTGTGTTATAAGGTATTGGTCACAAATCTCCTACGGCCCCAAAGTCGAGCCATAGCCATTCTTGTTGTTTTATTCCTGTTTTATTATGAAAGAGGCTATGGTTGTTGAAAATATGATTCACTGTATACGCATTTTAATTTTGCAATGCACTGACGGAATGGTGATGTTGTGTTTGCAATATTCAAAAGCAAATCATAGTCCGCAAGGAAGTGATTCTAAATAGTGATGAGGAGACTCCAATTTTACGAATGTGTGCCAATCATGAGTGGCGCAAATGTATTTTTGATCTAATGGGGAGAGTTTCGAGAACCAAATTTTGCAGGTGAAATCGGACACGCTTAATATACTGATACACACCAAAAACTCCATATTGGCCTGCGAGGTGGCAATATCCCTTTAAGTACAGTGCCTATGGCAACCTCCGCCCACTTTGCATAACAAAAATTGACGCGTCAATAAATTGATTTTTTGGACCTAGTGCCAGCAACTGAATGGCAATTGTGCAATCAAAATCAAACAAACTATTGGTAGGTACCTAGGTGAAATAGGTACTTCTAGCTCAAACCTTATCAGAAGTATCTGCCACCTCCCGGATTTTCTCAATAACCTGAAAATTGTGGTAGACATCAACGTGAAACTTTCATTACCTTATGCTGCATCAAGTCTAAGTCTTATCATCAACTCTTAATGGAATTGATGTAGCATTTACGGAGATAATGACGTTTTAATGACGTCATGTCATGCCATTTTTGGTGGAAAAACGATACAAGTTTGGAAAATCGTAGAAAATAGAATTTTGAAACAAATTGCAAATACAAATCGTAAAAAGAAAGGAAATGACATTTGCTTCAAATTGGCTATCTCGGATTTTCGAAATGTTGGGGTTTTAAACCCCATAAAAAAATGCATTTTTGGGAATTGGAAAATTGAATTTCTTAAGCTCGAATACCACAATAAGGTGACCGGCCCAAATCCGCGGAGAAAAAAATGGGGTACCTTTTGTCATAAAAAGTTGCCCCCAAAAAAAAACGCCTGGATCCGCCAGTGAGTATGATTCATCACTATCTCTGGTTTGAATGTTATTTGTAAACAATTTAGGTCCAGAGATGAAGTAAGGGCTTAGTGCTCCAAGAAGCGTGATAACGTCCCTGATCGGTCAATGAAACAAATCGCATACACTAAATATGTCGCCGTCCTTGGCCGGCGACATATGGGACGGCGACGTATGTCCTCCGCGGAATGCATCACGGTTTTCTGAAGCGTTTATTGATTGATTATGGATAAACAGTTTATATAAATGTTTCATGTGTGCATTGTAATATATTAAATGATTGTTTGTTGAAAATTGGTGGGAAAAACATAATTTATTTTCAAAAAATAAGTCGTGAACACTTAATAAATAGTCCGCCGTCCGGGGCCAAGCTAAACTGCCGATTTCAATGCACTTTTTTTCTCAAATGCTTGTTGATTGTTCATAGAAGTTTGGTACATATTCGCAAAAGGTAGAGTGCATGAAACATATTATATGCCTTCATGGTAAATACCCAATGCGTAGGGAGGCTAATTTCCGCTCGGACAGTGAATTCGTTACCAAGAACGTGTGAGTACCGACCGTTATAAGCGTGGAACGCTTATCAATTTGAACTTGAAACAGGCACGTAGCCAGGATTTTGTCCAGGGGGGGGGGGGGGGGGCGCCTCGAAAGGGCGCTGAAGGGCCCCGAGCGTTGAAAGAGCCCCTTCCCAAGCGTTGAAAGGGCCCAGCAAAACGGATGAAAAGGCACGTTACAAGGATGGAGAATGCAGTATGACAGGTATGGCATGGGCCATACCAACTTTGGAACCAGCGACACCAATTTGGAATCAGCTATACCATCTTCGAATATTTGTTTAGGCTCAAGACCTAGAACTCTGAAATAAATTGCGCCGCGCAGTGGCGCGAAAATGTTGAGTTTTATGCCCTGGATATGCATTTTCATCAATGCGTCGTATTGCGTATGGTGAGGACCTCTAAAAATGTTATTGGCGTGAGCATTTTTTTTTTTGGGGGGGGGGAAATACATGTTTGCCCCCCCCCCACCTCTTTCGATTGGGGGGGGGGGGGGGGGCAACCTGCCCCCCCCCCCCAGCCCCCTGCTTCCGCCGCCACTGGTAAGGGGCATCGTGTCATGCCCCTAAACAACTGAAATGGACGGAAAATTGGATTTTTTCTCTCGAATTTTTAAGGAAACCTTAACAATTTTTACAAAGTCCAGTTTGTTTTACACATAGTTAAATGCAGTTCTGCATTTAAGACCGCAAAGGATTTAGACCATAAAGATTTAGCTCGCTTCTATGCGAGCTAAATCCTTTGTGTCGTGCCACAGCCATTGGCCAGTGTCTGGCTGAACACTTCAAAACTCCCAGGACGTAATCAAGACATAGATACCTATACGACCCTGCCGTCTCTGATTTTTAAGGCTTGATTCCGGGGTAAAAAGTCAAAAGATAAAAAGTAAACGGACGGAAAGTCAAGGGACGAAAAGTCAAGGGGTAAAATCTGCCACCCCTGCCCTACGGTGGCGCCGCCAGTGCTATTAGGTCAGTGTAATTTCTATTCGGAATTTTCCCTCCTTCAAAGTTCGAAAGTCGATCAGGGCACTCGCACTCCAGTCTTTGTTTCTCGAGCCTGACTCCTGAGTCGCGGGCCCGCGGCATCTGGTAAGAACGTCGTCAGTTCGGCAGCGGGACATTACAAGATCCGCGCTGCGGCTTTGCAGCTGCTCCAGCTGTTGTAACGGCCCCCGGTCCCACGTGGCTGAGACCCCATCGAAGAATCCCAGAGCGCCGCACGTGGTCGCGTCCCGCCAGCTGCGACGGTAGACCGGCGCGAAAAGCCCGCCAAAAGATCTGGGCGCTGATTGGCCGGCCAACGGCAGCTGTGCGGCGCTGGCCAATCAGAGTCGCCGAACGCCGGGTGTTCGTCTGTTACTTGGCGCGCGCCGAGCGGGCGCTCACTGGCGACCGAGACGCAGAACGGTTGGGTGTGTGTGGAGGTGCGGTGTGAGTGAGTGGGTGCGTGCCCGTGCTGCTTGAGCGGTCCGCGTGCAATGGAACTGGTTGGAATGGGGAAGATCGAAAATTACAGAGGAGGCCGGTACGGAGGCATGTCGCGCGATGGCGGCCACGGCCGGGACTGCGGGGTTGTCGACACGTGCTCACAGTACTACCGGTCGTACCTCCGCGCTGTGCGCTGGCTCGCTGAGGAGTGCGACAAGTTCTACGATGACCCGCTGTTCGGAATGGACCGACTCATCAAGGACATCATGCTTGGCAGGATCACCCCCAACAACGACGACTACGTGGTGCTCGCGCCGCTTCACGGTCAGGGTCAGGACCGGCAATTCCTGGGTCCCGGCATCAGGGTGGAGGACAAAACCGCTCGCCTGATCCGCGAGGTGCAGCGCGACTTCGACCTGCAGAACGACACCAAGTACTTTGGCCAGTTCAAGACCGCGTGCGGCAAGAGCTTGGATCAAGTCCGACAGCAGTTCTACATCGACTGCTTCTCAGAGTGCGTGCACCCGCAGAGCTCGCGCATGAAGGCGAACACCACCGAGTGCGTCCCCGTGCCCTCGTCGGAACATGTGGCAGAGATCGTCGGCAAGAAAGGTGAGTCATTGTGGACATCCCGCCCACGTGGGGTCCCGAACCGCGCCGGTCGCCGGGCCGTTCGCGCCGTTTCGCTGCCGTTCGCGCCGTTTCGCTCGGCCCGTTGTTCGCCGCCCGGCCGGCCGCCGCCGCCGTGCGGACGCCCGCGGGCAAGTCCAAGATGGCGGCGCCCTGTGCCCGACCGGCCATGCGAGCGGCCGGGCGGCGGACAAAGGGCCTGGCGGGGAGCGGGGCGCCCGGTGGTGGGACCACGTGGGCCCGCCACCTGGCCGACCTAGTTGTCCTGATGGGGTCGGGGTGGTGAATGGCGGGGCTGCAGTGGGTGATGCTTTTGTTCGTCCTGCCTTGGATTGTGTTACATTAATGGTCCTGTAGGTCCAGTGGCCGAATACGATTAATTAAATAATTAACTGAGAAGCACGAATTGAATTATAACACTGGTTAAAACAATCTTAATACTTTTCAGTGGATGCCATTACAAAATCAAATGGACCTATTCATGCACATGTTTGTGTAGTGAATAGGTATTGTATTTCGCAATTTTCCGTTATTAATATCATTTTTCTCTCCAACGTATCATCTCCGTAATTGATTTTACCAGGAGGCCGTTGCCGTCAAAGCCATTTCTGGTACAATTTGCCCGCGCGGAGTTGGGCAAAAACGTCTTTGCTGTAGTGAGTAAAAAGGCTACGAGCCTGTCTCTGGCGCTGAATGCTAATTAATGTCAATTGTGTCGAGTAACTTGGTGAAGTGTTGAAGTGTGCTTGGCGATCTTTCATTTATATTCGTCGGCATTTAATACGATCTTAATTCTGTCTGACCCGGTCAACAGGTAGCTGCTGGCGACTAATAAAATTACGATATCTAAAAATTGATCTGGTATCTGCCGAGCTGTTCGGTGTACTAAAAAATATTTCGCGTCGCGTCGGATACCGTTCAAAATCAGAAAGCTGTTTTGTTTTATTCATTTGATTGAATGTCTTGGCATGTTAAATGGTACGTTATAATGTGCCGTTACTGAATCTCAAATAGACTAGAAATGGGAACAGAGTTCATGCCCAAGCCCAAGTATGGATACAGTTCAAATTTGAACGATCTTACACCACCGCCCGGCAGTTTGCCCAACTAATACTGTTTACTGACGGGCCTGTGGTTGGTCAGTTCTGGTGTCTGGTCGGCTATCTGAGGCCCTCACCAGCGCGGGAAGATACCGCGGGCGAGATAAGGCCTATGTAACGTGTGCTGCACGTGTCGTGCACGTTGTCCCTCGTTCCTTCCCGCCCACACGGAACACTCGGCAACATGCTTGGCATTTGTCCACCATGCAGTAGGGCTTGTGATGACCGTCAGACTACTCTGTTATTTGTGTCGTGTCGGGTGCTCTGTGCAGCGGTAGTTGGGGCTGCAGAGCCAGGCCTGGGCTGGACCGGCTTGGTTGCGCAATTTGGAGTTATCGGATAGCTGATTGTTGGGAATTTGAGGCCCGGTTCTTGTGTATTGCACTATGCAGTCTCGTTCAAATTACGTTATACGTCAGTGTGTGAGCGCGCGTTTTTGTACGGTTGCCATTTTCTCCTTTTTTTGGTGACCGACCGAGAGGTTGCTTCTCATTTTTGGGTGTCTGCGGTATGCCATTAAAGTTGAGTCGGGCGTAACGTTACTGTTTTATCTACTCTGGGTCAGCCCGATGTGATGTCTCACGTGGGCGGAGCGGCCGGCTGGGGAGAGCGGTGTGTGTGTGGCATGCCGTTTGGCATGCGTGGGAGTGTGTTCACCACTGCTGAGACATTGTCTCCGAGGTCATCGGGGTAGTCTGTGATGTGAGACGCCGACTTGTCGCAGGTGCGCGACTGGGCGCCCGCGTGATCAATATATGCGTACGATGGCTGGCGTAATAGTCTATTATCGATACCCGAATCGAATGTATTTGTGTAGCCGGCCGCCCCGCACAGCGGAATACATTATGTCGCTAATCTTGGTGTGATTCAGCTGCCTTTGATCCGGGGGGGGAAGCTAAGTCGGTCCTAGGTTCTCAATTTCTGTGGCTTCTGGCGCGACCAATGTTCGTTCCGGATTTATAATAACGAGTTTGTGGCGAAAATTAATTTACTCTCGTGACAGCTTGGTTGCTGACATGTTTGTGTTAGCTTGGTTGCTGACATGTTTGTGTTAGCTTTGTTGCTGCGTTTGCCGCCTGTTCAATGGAAGGGCGCTCAATGGAATAGTTGCCCTGATTGCTTAGTTTGGGTACCATAGCTAGTTATCTTATTAACCGCAGTCGTAGATGTTCGCTCTGGGGGTCTGCCTGTCGCTGTGTTCCCGAAACCGGCGTCAGCGGACTCCATTGTTTTCAATCTGATGCTTCGGTTACGTTTGCGTAACACCTCCGCGCGGCACCGCGCCAGTGCTGCCTGAGGACCACGCCGCCAGCCGCCGCGCAATCCGCCGCCTCCCGTCCCCACCCTTTGATAAGCACTCCCGGCGAGAGCGCGCGCGCGGGCCGCTTGGCGCGCTCCCGTTGTGGCGCGCCGGCCGGCGGCCCACGTGGTTGTCGCGCCGTGTGAGAGCCTGCCCCCCCCGCTTCCCCCTCCGCGCGCGGCCGGCCGTCCGCCGTCGCCCTTGAACCCGTGCGGCTGGCGGGCGGCTGCATCTGCGGCGTCTGGTGGCCAGCTGCCGCCGCCGCCAGGGGACCGGAAGCAGCGCGGCTAATCTGGCGCAGCAGCCTCGCCGCGCTGCCTCATGGCCGCCCCGCGCCGTGGGCGCCGCGCGCTGCACAAAACTGGTTTGGCGCCGCGGCGATTTTCCTTTATGGGCCGTATGGGTGTTGATGCCGATGTACGCTGCACGATGCCGGAGCGGACGAGGCTCGGGCGGCGCCCGGCGAAGAGGCGGCCCGGCTATGGGTGTCGGGCATCGCCGCGGTCACGATACACGAGTGTGGTGGTTGCGTACCTCGTTTTTTTGCTCGTCTAGTTTCGCTGTAGTCGGTTGCGCGAGTTGGTTGGCCGCCTCAGGAATTTGTGTACGGTGTAGGTAGTCGATGTGTAGGCTTAGTTTCCCTTGTTTCGCCTTGTGGTAGACGGCGGCAGCCTTCTCATGGCCAGCACGAGGTCAACCCTCTTCCTGTTGCTACGGCCGTGGTAGCCGGGGGGGGGGGGGGGGGGGAGAGTCTTCGCATAGGTCGCCCAGGGGCCTGTCCGTGAGGACGGCGTAATGACTGGTTAGCTGGGCCGCGCTGTCGGGAGAAGCGGTTTCATGAGTGGCTCAGAAGGGCCGCTGTCGGGAGAAGCGCTTTGATGAGTGGCTCAAACCCATCTCCGTGTCGGCGTGGAAGGATGCTATGTCGGATATATGGTCTGATGGCTGGCCGCTAGACGCACCATCGGCAAGAGTGGATTAAAATAATATCTAGTTCTCCAAGTGGTCCCTGTTCGAGACTTATTCTGAATGACTACATTGCAAACGGGGAAAATTGTGTGACAGTGAAGTTACCTCACTGCAGTAATAGCCTTGTGGTCTTCTGTTGATATTCCTGTTGGTCCATTTTTGTGGTGTGATTGGCTTATGTTTCCGGAAGTTATTTGTTCGTTGATGTTCTTCACTGCGGCATGCTATTGTTTGCGAAGGATAATCGAGTTATGCGATTTGAAGCGTGATTTGAAGCGGGACCTTGCCTAAAATATGACCTGATGATAACCACAATCGTCTTCAATTATCGCCAGTATCGCCAGCTACACAAATTTTACCTTTTATTGCTGTGAAGCTGATAGTTTAAATAAATGCAAGTAAGATTTAAAAATAAAATCAAGGGCCTTCGTCCCACGCAGTACGCGCCACGAAAATTTCATATGCCAACGGTGGCATGAGCGGATGTGGTCATTTTGATTTCCCGCTACAAACAATATCCAAGCGCACTGCGCACGATTGTAAATGACCTTGGCTTCTTCACGGGCGTCATGTTCCCTCTGTTGGAGCTCCGGCAATGGCCACCTGATAGTAGGCGTCTGCAATCTGCATCCGGCCTGTACTTTTTGCTTCCGGAAATGACGTCACAGATCTTCTGGATGCAAAAAGCCCCAATTTTTACGTAATCTGTGGCCATCTTTACAAGGGATCTACTATGGTGGCTATCTACTATGGTTTCGACAGACTTCTCGCTAGTGGACGGCCTGGAAACGCTAAGCTCTGCGCGAGCTGGCGCCGCGCTGGCCGAGCCGTGGCTGGTTGACGCCGTGGTGGCACAGCCAGCCTGCCTGCGGACCCGGCTGAGACGCCCTACAGCCGACGCGGGTCGGATGAGTCCACCAGCCACCACGCGCTGGGGCTGCTGTTCTCGCGGCCTCCGCCAAGGGAGCTCGCCGCTGCCGGCCGCCAAGGGATCCAGCGAGACGCTCAACTGCGACCCGTGATGCTGTATCGACCAAAACATCTGATTAATTCTGAATTGTGTTGCAGGTGGAAAGATCAAGAACATTCGTGCTGAGACCAACACATACATCAAGACGCCGAAGAGGGACGAGGAGCCGGTCTTCGTCATCACAGGTTAGTCAGTTTCTTTGTTGCATTTCCGGTCTGTATGATCGTATAGTTGTGAGTTGCGTACTTGTTGATGTGTGTGCCTCGTTCCGTCCGGCGCCACTGATGTGTTATGCCGTGTCATGTGGTATCCTATCCTTTCTACACTATCTAAGACTACGAAAATTTCGTGAGCGAGTGGAGAGCGTGTATGAGGGGTGATAAGATTGAATCTGTGGGGGGATTATCCTTCCCGACACTAATGTCGCCCGACAACTCAGTGTCTCGGGGATTACCAGTTAATTCCAGTCCGTGCAGAACAACTAAAAGTTATGCAAAAGTCTTCCCGGGTTGATGCCGCTGCTGTTGGACATTTTTAACTTTCCGCACACTCAAGTAGTGGATGTTTTGACGGTGAACTTTTATCTGGACTTAATCTCTAAAAGAAAGTTTTCTTCCGAGATCGGAGTATTCTTAATTGATATTTGTATACGTTTGCCGGTTTTAATATCCTACATGCACGACATTAATTTATTGGGGTATGTTTTCCTCGTGTTTTACCGGCTGCGTAATACAAAGTAGGCACATAAAATTGTGTTTCGCATTATTATGTCAGCATTAATGCCCCAGAACATCTGGTCGATCTTCGAAGGAATTATGCGCAACGCTACATAATGCCCCGTTGTTACTATCATATACTTAAACGAATACATTAACGATTTTGGAACGAACAAAATAAATGAACTATTATTTGGCTTATTTCGGCACTTCCTATTCATCGGTGTTTGCCTCCTTCCGGTAGCTTGCGTCACATACTAGCATTGTACCCGATCTCGGCGAATATTGGCGAGCGGTATTCGCCGTCCGACCAATTAGTGTATTCTTGTCCCAGGCGTCCCAGCCGACAAGGAAGGCGTGTATTGATTACCATTCCTGGAACGGCAAGTTTGTTAGCGAGTGTTGGTGTGCCATCCTTTGTTTCCCTGTGACGTCGGACTTCCCAAAATCAGGTGTTGGCTGTGTATGGTGTCTGGCACAGGTGTTCTGTGATGGAAAGAATCACGATCGTGGGTAATTGCGGTTTCTGAACATAGTAAGCTCGAAATTCGTAGGTTGTTAACAAATATTTCAAGTTGTGTGTACCGGGGCTTGAAATTGCTGTTAGTCTCGATGCTACTCTTGATATGCTTCGTGTTTTGGCATTCGGTAGGTTATATTGAAACTCCGTGTTGCGATCCTCCGCGATCTTGATCCTCCAGCTTGCGTTGATTTCGATCCTCCAGTTTCGGTTGATTTCGATCCTCCAGTTTCGGTTGATTTCGATCCTCCAGTTTCGGTTGTTTCCGATCCTCCAGTTTCGGCTGATTTTGATCCTCCAGCTTCCAGTCTCTAGCCACGGTCCAACTCGAGGCATCTTTTCCGCGGTCATCCATCCATCGATCCCATCCAATCCAATCCAATCCAATCCAATCCAATCCAATCCAATCCAATCCAATCCAATCCAATCCAATCCAATCCAATCCAATCCAATCCAATCCAATCCATCCATCCATCCATCCATCCATCCATCCATCCATCCATCCATCCATCCATCCATCCATCCATCCATCCATCCATCCATCCATCCATCCATCCATCCATCCATCCATCCATCCATCCATCCATCCATCCATCCATCCATCCATCCATCCATCCATCCATCCATCCATCCATCCATCCATCCATCCATCCTGTCGACTAGACATCGCCCAGGCTGTCCGAGCCGAGTGCCGACACGTCTGTGCTCTCGTGTTGCAGGCCGCAAGGAGGACGTGGCGTTCGCCAAGCAGAAGATCCTGGCGGCGGCCGAGCACTTCAGCCAGCTGCGCGAGGCGCGCCGCCAGAACCCGGGCGGACCCGCCCCCGCCTTGGGGCCGCCCAAGCGCGACGGCGACGTCACCATCCAGGTAGAGGTGCCGTACGAGTTCGTGGGTCTCGTGGTCGGCCAGAAGGGCGCCACCATCAAGCGCATCCAGCAGGACACCAACACCTACATCACGACGCCGTCGCGCCGGCACAGGCCCATCTTCGAGGTGGTCGGTCAGCCGGGCGATGTGGAGACGGCGCGCGAGGCGATCACGGCACACATCAGCAGCCGCGTGGAGAAGTTCAGGAGCGAGGCGGCTGCGGTGGCAAACGGACCCGGAGGCGGTAACGGAGGATTCGGCGGCACCACGACCAGCATCGGCAGCTTCCTCGGTATCGACGACTCTGCGTTCGCCGCGCCCCCGTGCGCGGACGCTGCGATGTTCGGGTCGTTCAACAGCGCTAACCTGGGCGGCACATGGACGGGCGTGCCGCCGCCGAGCATGCCGCCTCCCGTGATGCTGCCGGTGCAGCGGTACGCGCCGCCCCCGCCCCCGCCACCGCCCACCACCTCCAGCGGCGGCCGGCTCAGTGCCTTCCGTAACTTGCAGCAGCCGGAGGGTCTGGAAACGCTGAGCGCCAGTCTGCGCGAGCTGGCGCTGGCCGAGCCGTGGCTGGTTGACAGCCGTGGTCGCACAGCCAGCCTGCCTGCGGACCCGGCTGAGACGCCCTACAGTCGACGCGGGTCGGATGAGTCCACCAGCCACCACGCGCTGGGGCTGCTATTCTCGCGGCCTGGCTCTCTCGGCTGGGACGCGGGCGCGATCGACGCGCCGCTGCCGGCCGCCAAGGGATCCAGCGAGACGCTCAACTCCGACTCGGGCGTCGAGACGACCACGCCGCCGCCGCTCGATGGCTTTTTCGGCCCGATCGGCTCGAAGCGCACCAGTCCGACGGCGGCGCTGCTCGGCGGCTCGTCGAGCCCGACGTTTGCGATGCTCGGCGGCTCGTCGAGCCCGACGTTTGCGATGCTCGGCGGCTCGTCGAGCCAGACGTTTGCGCTGCTCGGCTCGGAATAGCCGGCGCCGATGCCGGTCCGCGCTCGCGCTTCATAAAAGACACCGCAGTGGCTGGCCACCAGTCAGCTCTGTAGACATTTTTACATTTTACGTGTAGCTCATTTGTAGAATACTCACCGAGTGACCTGCCAGTCCCTCGACGCGCGGTCGTTCGGCCGCTTGGCCGGCGGTCGGACGGCCGCGCCAGCCGTCGACGCCGTCGATATTTCTGCTGCGCTGGCCGCCCGCTGGCGAGCGGCCAGCGACGTTCGCCTATCGACCCGCTGGCGGCGGCGGCGGCGGCGGCGTGCCCGCTTCTGCACTGCGGCCGCCAGCCCCCTCCCCCCACCGGCGCTCTGTCTCGCCGGTGCTCAATCACGCCACATATCGCCACGAAGCTCGGCCGTCAGTGTGGCCGACTGATAGCAATATGCTCGCCGAGTCGACGGCTCGGTTACCCCCCCCCCCCCCCCTGTACTCCCCCTCTCCCGTCACTTTCCCCCCATGCAGAGATGTGACGGAAACGCGGGACGTCCCGAGGCTGGCAGGTCTGAGCTAGTTTTGTACCCGACACATTCGACTTCGACATTTAATTCAATCAGGAATGCATGCTGTTATATATATACGAGAACGTATACGTCATAAAATGAGCCACAAAAGTATTTTATTTTCGTACACAGAATCGATGTGTTGTGGTCGTGTGTGTTGTGGCAAATTATTTTCCTACAAAGTTAGCTGTCACACATTTTAGAGTGCTGTCAACACATTTTAGAGTAGGTGTTGCTTTTTATGTGATCGTGTTTCACTCGTTTTGGTTGCCCGCCTAGTACTTAGTCTTCCAAAATCGGTGTGGTACCATTTCTTTGTCCGTTTGAATGTTCTACCATAGCGCCATGCTTCAGATATTGTGGCCAGCTAACTTTGTCCCTTGATATACGGAGCGTCTTGTGCGTCCTCACTATAGCCTCTGGTCATTTTGTACTTTTTTACCAAACGTACGGTGGTGACGTTATTTTGCAACACGTTGTATGACTTATCAGGCAATAAGTGGGCCTTTGCGGCGTGCTGCCCGACGTCCCCGCGGGTCGGGCCTGAGCCCGCCTCTGTCGGACGCGCGGGCGCAGCCTGACGCCGCCCCTGACGCCGTCGCCCCCTCCCCTCCGCCCCCTCCCCTCCGCCCGGCGGCGGCGGCGGCGGCGGCGCGGCGTCGTCATGGACGCTGTCTCCGCCGGCCGGCCGTTGGCGGGGGACCGGGCGGGTCGGCGGCCAGAGGCGCGCTGCCATAGAGCCCGCCAGCGGGACAGCTCAGTTGCCGGCGGGTAGTTGATGGGCCAATTCACAATGCTGCGTGGTACAGTATTTTACTACCTTAAAATGTAAATATCTTATGAGAGTTACTTCTGTGAATGTTTACATGCGTGTTAGAAAGCTCAGCGCGGGCGTTGGTGGTCCCTCTTTGAAACACTTTATCCTTCAGCATATTCAAATAATTAATACTGGGAAGTATGCCGTACCTGAAGCATAACTTATTGTTAAATATATATATTGCCCAGTTCGTTGTCCATGCGGTATCACGGCCTTTGCGTCGCCATAGCCTATTTCTGTACATTCCAGATTATATATTGAACAAATTTATCGAACAAATACAATGTGATTATGTAAAATCTTGTCGAATTACTGAATACCGAATGCCGTATATATGAGGCGCTATGCGAGTGTACCCTTCCTCGGCCACCAACGGTCTGACTGCTGATGAGAGGTTTTGTTGCGTACAAATAGAAACTTCTCTCAATGTTAAGTCTTGCTCAGTTGAACACGGGGCTCGTCGCTACCCGAGATCGAGCCTTGAATATATTTTTATTACTGATGTGAGATGTATTTTGGCGCCTCGCTTAGAGACTAGCCGCGAGTTGTACTTATTAATATGCGTTGATTTTTCACATTTGCTATGTTTTATGTTCGAGACGTAGTGGTGACGACGGCTAGATTCTCTTCTCGTCCCGATGAGCCTGTAGGCGGCGCGCCAGTTGGCGATCGTCCGTGTATTCACCTCGAGAGCTCTCGACATAGCAATGCCACGTCCTCCTAGTTGATGGTCTCAGAATAAACAACCATACTCGGCTCTGTGTTTGCTGCGGAGTGGATGGAATGGGATGGAGTCTGCGGACTGGAGTGGACGGAATGGAATGGGGGTGGAGTCGGCGGAGTGGAGTGGACGGAATGGGATGAAGTCTGCGGAGTGGAGTGGACGGAATGGGATGGAGTCTGCGGAGTGGATGGAATGGGATGGAGTCTGCGGAGTGGATTGGATGGAATGGGATGGAGTCTGCGGAATGGGGTGGAGTCTGCGGAGTGGAGTGGACGGAAGTGGAACGTGAACTCTGTTAGCGAGAACGAGGGAGATGCCACCTCGGAGAAAGAGGGAGATGCCACCTCGGAGAACGAGGGAGATGCCACCTCGGAGAAAGAGCGAGGCGGCGCGACTCGAGCCGACTGGCGGCCGCACGCTGGTGGCACGGCCTGGGGGATCCCGACAGCGACAGGCTGGGTCGATACTGCACACGAAGCATCGGCGCCGCTACTACTGGGAGAGCTCCCCAGATGCAGCTCGTTCATGCATCGATCTCGACGTTCAGGTTCTGGTGGAAATATTTTTTTCTCTCAAAAGCCTAACCTAACCTACCCTAACCTCCTAACCTAACCTAGGCTCCAGTAATGCAGGAGGTTGGCTCGCCGTGCTGAAGATAATATATCCAAGATTAGACATGTTCGCTAGACGCGGGGATTAGTTTTGCTTGTCCAGACGAGATCAGGAGCGACTAGTACGGTAATCATGCCATTAACGGTGGGTAAACGTCTCTGTTGTGCTGACAACAGACCGGTGCTAAATTTAAGGCGACGTTCTAAACTTTTAGTAGGATAGTATGGTCACTTAGTAGGATAATAATAGTTGTCTTGGGTTTGCGGACGCTTGTAATATTCACTACCTACTTATTTGCCTCTTCAGACAGGAATCAGGATAGTAATATGCTGAGCTACAGTGAGCGGCAGATGTTTGGAGGGTTTGTTTTGGTTTATTTTCAAGATATAGGTTCATAGACACATGACACACAGTTCATAGACACATGACATCGACAGAAAATCACTAGATGAACAAAGATCAGGTTGCGAACGCTCACAAACTGTTAAATATTTATATGCAAACAAAAGTATATCTTTCATTTCGATTGTATGCCGATATTTAACTACTGCACATATTTTTACCCTCATTTTAGGGGCGAGAGATAAGAATAGCGTTTCATTTAAGTTAACCTACTTGTAGTTTGTGTTATCCTTCGGTAAGTTTGTTTGGCTCATAACCGAGAGTTACCGGGAGATTGTGCCTGATCAAATATCCCGACAGATCATAGATAGCGGGTAGCGACCAGAGTTCGCCATGGGCTGGGCTGACCCTATGGGCCATGGGCTGGGCCTGGGCCGGGCCTCAACTTTAAGGAAATCACTGGGCTCTGGATGGGCCTGGGTCTGGCAATTTTGAAGTAATGCGCGCGTCGCACAAGCTCAGGTCAGAGCTAAAAAATATGTTAACCAGCAGTTCAGTTACACAGCAACACACTGTTGCTGTGGCTGTGGTTTTTTTTTGGTTAGCATAGTTGGTTCATTGTTTCACATTTATAGTATACAAGTAAATATGCTAGGGTAATTTTCAAATTTTGTGAAAATAATCATATGCTTAATCTGAACGAGCCGGACCGGGCCTGGGCCTCAATATTGTGAATTTGACCGGGCCTGGGCTTGGTGTTCATGGGCCTGGGCCGGGCCGGGCTGGGGGTTGGTGGGCCCGTGACGAAGACTGGTAGCGACCATCTAGCATATGATGCCTCAGGACAAGATCATGACTGGTAGCGACCATCTAGCATATGATGCCTCAGGACAAAATCATCCAGCTAACGAAAATTGGGGTCGTCTCGTCAGGCGTCTAATGCAGGGGCGGTTCTCCCATGTAGGCAAGGTAGGCAATGCCTATACCCAGTTCGGTAGCCTTCTTCCGATTCTGATATTTATCTTCCCTTCTTTTCATTTCATGTTGTTTTTTCTTCTTATCGATTAATATGGTTTTCTGCTAGCGGAATGCTAGTTTTCTGCTAGCGGAATCTTGGAGCAAATTTTCAAAATTTTCCAAGAACATTTCCTTCGAAACCATAAATTAAACACAAATGTAAGAAAAACCATGCCTAAGCTTGCCTACCTGTACAAGATTTTCGACGCTAGTGTACCCAAT
>JAXIVJ010014209.1:0-35038 GCA_036785665.1 Chirona hameri | reverse complement strand
GTAAAAAGCATCAGTGACATTAGTGACATAAGTGACATCAGTGACATCAGTGGCATTGTGCCACTGATTGCGTAAATATGTTAGACCCATGATATTTGAAATGACTGGTATCCATACAAAGCTAGAGCATGTAAGTAATACAAAAATGGCGCAATACAGCAGCTTTCCGAATTTCATCAAACATAGATCACTGTACGTACCTGTACTACAGTTACGTACAGTCAGGTACAAGTTATCTATGCATCAAAAGTTGCCAATGGTCTACCCGATATTGCTATTATGCAATGCCATTAATGAGAAGCTGACATGTACATTGTACAGTTCAAGATCCTGTCACCATTGTTGAGCTAAACTGACAGTGCTCGGTCTGAAATACGCCGCAGCCTACGCACGTCGTCTCCGCCAGCCGTCACCTCGGTCTCCTACTCTGCGCAGAGCCGGAACCTCCGCTGCAGCGACAGATCTGCAGCGACGGAGTCGGCGCGAGACTCCGCGACGCCGCGACGTTGCCCGGCGGCGGGCGGGCGGGCGGCGTTGCGACGCGGCACGGGGCCCGAGGGCAGCAGTCGGTGTCGACGGCGTCGGTAGGACGTGGGCGCGGGCCGCGACGACGCTGGTCCCGCAGATTCCACGGCCGCCGAGCCGCCGAGCCGCCAGCCAGGGACGCCAGAGCAGGTAAGAGGGGCCCGCAGCCGGCACGCAGCCAGTGATCGACGACCGACAGGTGTGCGTGTGTACATACGTATGGTACGGGGGGGGGACAGATGCGTGTCAGCGGGGCTGGCTCGGCGTGGTCCGTGCAGGCAGAGCTGCGTATAGGTGGTTGTGAAGAGGTTTTTCGAGGAGACTTTCGAAATATGATTAGGACACTTTTGTAACTATACTTGTGGTGCTAATGACAAATATTTAGTAAATGTGATATATATATATATATATTTGAAGAAAACGTATAATGTAAATTAATATCCTAAGGCGTTGGACATTCTTAGGATTCCTTCGTGCTGAGTTTATATAAGAGCAATGCGTTTGCAATTTTGTTTTATTCCCATTAATAATGGATGGTCCGATGGTGTGTCCACTTAAAGGGAATAGTTCACCTTCAACATGGGGTTTTAACTGAAATAGCAGATTTGTAGAGCAGATCGAAAAATAGGTTGTGTGAAAAAAATTAGCTCCCTACGCCAATTAATTTCGACACAGGACTAGTGGGCCCCTTTTAGAAGAAGAAATGTAATTTCCTCGAAACTTGTCTCAGGTCGTCACTACGGTTGTTTACGTTACAAGCAGCCTGCGTATATATGCTAAAGTCCGGCGTTATTGTGTGCAATAGTTTCCATGTCCAAGCTACCATATGCGTGACGTCATAATTGTCATGAAGTTTGAGACACACACATGTATTTGCAATCACACACAACCACCCCACACACACACACACGTTGTCGCACATGATAGGGACGCTGCCCACTCTACCGATTATACATAATAGCATACACAGCTTATTCTGCGAACATTAGAGATATCGTCCATATAATTTGATCTAAATCCACATCGCTACAGGCTTACTGAGATAGCTCTTCAATGTTTTTGTCTAAAAGTTGTGTATGGCCATGAAGAAGAAAAGAGAAACATGCCCATTTTTCGACGGATATCCATCTATCGTCCAAACAAATGCCATACTCGTTTTTTCAGCTCGAAATACCCCGTATAGCCAAATTGCAAGACAAATTTCAAGGTGACCTATTCCCTTTAAGCGCAGCACGTCGTTTAAAGGGATTATACGGGTTTCCGTCCCGAAAGGAAATACACTCCTTTGCAGTTGTATGAGCTTTAAACACGTTTAAGACATATCACAGGGACCTCAATGCTCATTTAGTCCATTATTTCAGCAATTATCAGCGTTAAAACTTGGGCGTTTTTCAAGACTTGTATCAGACAACGAGTACTTGATCGGCACTACCGTCCACCACTTTTATCTTAAGATCAATTTCAGAGTTTTGAATTATCTGCAAGTCCTACACTGGGTCACACAATGATTATGCAGCTTAAAACTTATGGGACTTTTTATTACTGCACGCTGTTCGTTCAGGTTTTGTGGTTTGTGTGGTTTTCTTATCTCTGGCCTTTAGCGTTGAGAATTTGGTGGTGGCGTATTCATTTTTTTGGCATGAAAATTCATGAAAAATATCGAATTTTGTGGGAAAACTAGGTAACTGTTGCTGTCGTTGGAACAAAACAAGTTTATTTTCTTTCAAATATTGCTTATTTTACCGGAAATATGCCATAAGTGAGGTGTTTTTAATAGCATAAAAGAGATGACTGGCTCTGCCTCAGCCGGTCCTGCAGAAAGTACGCAGTGGCATCACCGCGCACTTTGGAATGTCCTTACGTGCAGAGGAGGCCATTTCCAGACAAATGTGGCTACCGTCGGACTTCTACCACCTTTATAAGTACATTTTGCTATGTAACTCAATTGTTCTGGGAAAAACCCGTATATTCCCTTTAACTTGGTTTTGCGCAATATTTTGTCTTCAATCGCTCGGGATAAAGCAAAGTACGTCATGAAAAGATAGAAATGTATACTTTATGGTATGACTTTGGAACAGGATTTTAACTGATTAATCCTCGCCCAGGTAGGAGGGTGCAACCCTCCCCCGGGTGGGTGCAACCCCCACTCCCTCAGTTTTTTTTTCTTCTCGGAATAACTCGCGTAGTAATCAACCGATTGCGATGAAACTTTCAGTACCCTACTTTTGAACAATTTGACACATACTCTAAAATTTTGAACTTCTACCCCACATGACCCGTGACTTTGAACCTGTTTCTCAAGGTCATGTCAGGCGCAACTGGCGTGCCGTAGTATCGATGCTTGTAACTTGTACAGTTAACGAGTGTTTGTTGTTCAAGAGCATATCCACAGGTGTTACCAGGTGACATTTATGGTTTCCACCGAGAGCGTGACCTCGGTTGACCTTTTCAGAAGTCAACCGAGGTCAATGACTTCCGATGACCTGAGACGACGTTTTTGGCCTCTGGCAGTTTCTAGGGCATTTTGTACGCTGATTTCAAATGTCATATCCATTTTGCGTTATTATTTGTTCCACTGGGGTCATCAACTTTCACAGGCAACCGAGGTCACTGCCCACTGGCCTCGGATGACCTAAGATTACTTTTTTGGATTTTTGTAGTTTCTAGAACATTTTGTGACGCTGATTTCAAATTTAGAATCCTTTTTTGCATAATGAGATGCTCATTCACGATTCTAGCTCGGTTAAATTCTATTTCTACGCATTTACGATTTGGATAACACCCGAGTCATTGACATGACTTCAGAGGTCACCTAATGATCTAGAACCTTAAAGTCGGATACCAGCGGCTTCCTCTCATCACAAGTAACATGCTCGTTTTTTAATCAAAGCTCTATCTCAATTAGGGACGAAACGTCAGGGAGGGGGGGGGGGGGGAGGGTCTTACCCCTACCCCTACCCGGTCACGTAGATGTTTTACCCTATCCGGGCGATGGTTAAAGAAATGTCGATTTATTTCTCGTTTAAGCTTTGTCAGCCTTATCAATTCTAATCTTGTTGGCGCGATGATTACTGATTTCGCTAGATCAAGACTTACAAAACGATGTTAAAGCGATGTGTACCTACTTCTATAAAATGCAAAGCAATGGTGCCACTTAGTGGAATTAATATCATTTGACGATTTAATTGACAGTTGAATTGACATTCCAATAAAGAGCTATTTTTATGTTCTCCCAATGTTCTAAATGAAACGAATTGTGTCGGTACTTTTAAAAGTTTTACCTGCATGTCACTGCTCATATATAACCTATTAATCCTAATGAAGGCAGATAGGCCAGAGAGTTTGCGCATCTATATTCACTGCCTCCATTAATGCTGATCATATGCATCAACATATCTTGCTCTCCATGGGTGACGTGTCAGATAACAGTGTCAGGTGTCAGTGTCAGGTCCCTCACTTCCCATTGGCGGGTGTAGGCTTCCCGCGTCGGGTCATTGTCGCTAGAAACCAGCGCTGCAGCGCCGATGTGGTTTGAGGAAGTGGAACAGATGTTTATCCATTGGCAACCGGTGCTTCTTATGCCGTTATTTGCTGTAAGACTGTGTTTTAGTCGACGGGAACACCACTGCAGAAGTCGGTCTACACCGGCTATAGACAATGTTACCATAGATGCCGCTAAAGGTACTGGCATACAAAACAATGCTATATATATATATATATATATATATATATATATATATATATATATATATATATATATATATATATATATATATATATATATATATATATATATACGAATCTGGAGCGCTGGCTTACCATGCTAAATATATTAGACAACCCCACTTTCTGCGAACAGTGATATCAACTTCTCATTTTTACTAACGAAGCATACATTATTGTATAAATGCATTTGAAATCGTTCCGCCATTCGCAGAGGCGTAATGGTTATGTGGGTACTTCACAAGATCAAAGAATGTACCAACCATGCGCCGTATCATCTTCCTTTAAATCGCCAGAGCTGGCTTGGAAGTAATCGAGTCAATTCAAACATTCTGCTCACATCAAACGCAATGCTCCACTCCAATGTTGCCATATCTTCTGCTGGCTGTACGATTAAGGCAGATTTGCCCAGCGAGCTGAATGGTTAGTAGATCCAGAGAACCGTTAGACGAATTCCATTAAACAACTGCACACGGAGGATTGGTGCAAGCATTTGCTCTGCTGATGAAACCAAAAGGTTTCCATTTTGAATATGTAATATGACAGAGGGAAATACAGTTTGTAATCTGTATAAATATATTTTTTAAAGAAATTCCTTGCTTGTATCCTCATTCTTTGGAATGTGATTCTTTGTCTATCGCTTGTAGTGATGCAATTTCAAAAGAATTGAAAACGAAACCAGAAGTTCAATATAATTTTCATGGGACAGGTTGTTTTACATACCAACTCACATGATACCAAAGACTCCATGATGACCAAAGACTCCATGATATACCAAAGACTCCATGATACCAAGAAAGAAATACCAAAGAATGTATTCATATACCGGAACAACTTTTGTGGAAGGCAGATGATCAGGTGGAATGGCTTACCTGTTTGCTCCATCTCACGCTATCATTAGAGATGGCAAAGAGATAGTGCGCGCCCTATCGAATTGGATCGAATTGGATCGATATACACACAGCCGTGGACCGTAGTTCTTCCAGGCCCATCTACCATGGGTGTCTTCTATATCGGGTGGTAGTTCTTCCAGGCCCATCTACCATGGGTGTCTTCTATATCGGATCGTAGTTCTTCCAGGCCCATCTAACATGGGTGTCTTCTATATCGAGTGGTAGTTCTTCCAGGCCCTTCTACCATGGGTGTCTTCTATATCGGGTACTTTAGTGGAGAGACGACTATGTTCACTGCTCAGCCTATGATTATATTAGTGCCGCGAAGCTGTTGGGCTAAGCCAGTTTATCCGTCTGAAAAAATATTTGCTGACGTGAATTTCTGACACCAATGGCAACATCTTAACCAAAAGTGCAAAGTCCTCTGCCGTTGGAGTATCCGGCTCCTATAACTGCACCCACGGCACCACGGCTCCTCCTATAACTGCACCACGGCACCACGGCTCCTCCTATAACTGCACCACGGCACCACGGCTCCTCATATAACTGCACCACGGCACCACGGCTCCTCCTATAACTGCACCACGGCACCACGGCTCCTCCTATAACTGCACCACGGCACCACTCCTCCTCATATAACTGCACCACGGCACCACTCCTCCTCCTATAACTGCACCACGGCACCACGGCTCCTCCTATAACTGCACCACGGCACCACTCCTCCTCCTATAACTGCACCACGGCACCACGGCTCCTCCTATAACTGCACCACGGCACCACGGCTCCTCATATAACTGCACCACGGCACCACTCCTCCTCATATAACTGCACCACGGCACCACGGCTCCTCCTATAACTGCACCACGGCACCACTCCTCCTCCTATAACTGCACCACGGCACCACTCCTCCTCCTATAACTGCACCACGGCACCACGGCTCCTCCTATAACTGCACCACGGCACCACGGCTCCTCATATAACTGCACCACGGCACCACTCCTCCTCATATAACTGCACCACGGCACCACGGCTCCTCCTATAACTGCACCACGGCACCACGGCTCCTCCTATAACTGCACCACGGCACCACGGCTCCTCCTATAACTGCACCACGGCACCACTCCTCCTCATATAACTGCAAAACGGCAACACGGCTCCTCCTATAACTGCACCACGGCACCACTCCTCCTCCTATAACTGCACCA
Source organism: Chirona hameri (assembly GCA_036785665.1). NCBI lineage: Eukaryota > Metazoa > Arthropoda > Thecostraca > Balanomorpha > Balanidae > Chirona > Chirona hameri. The sequence goes on along the minus strand of JAXIVJ010014209.1, from coordinate 28,692 downwards.
CGGCACCACGGCTCCTCCTATAACTGCACCACTGCACCACGGCTCCTCCTATAACTGCACCACGGCACCACGGCTCCTCCTATAACTGCACCACGGCACCACTCCTCCTCATATAACTGCACCACGGCACCACGGCTCCTCCTATAACTGCACCACGGCACCACTCCTCCTCCTATAACTGCACCACGGCACCACTCCTCCTCCTATAACTGCACCACGGCACCACGGCTCCTCCTATAACTGCACCACGGCACCACGGCTCCTCATATAACTGCACCACGGCACCACTCCTCCTCATATAACTGCACCACGGCACCACGGCTCCTCCTATAACTGCACCACGGCACCACGGCTCCTCCTATAACTGCACCACGGCACCACGGCTCCTCCTATAACTGCACCACGGCACCACTCCTCCTCATATAACTGCAAAACGGCAACACGGCTCCTCCTATAACTGCACCACGGCACCACTCCTCCTCCTATAACTGCACCACGGCACCACGGCTCCTCCTATAACTGCACCACTGCACCACGGCTCCTCCTATAACTGCACCACGGCACCACGGCTCCTCCTATAACTGCACCACGGCACCACGGCTCCTCCTATAACTGCACCACGGCACCACGGCTCCTCCTATAACTGCACCACGGCACCACTCCTCCTCATATAACTGCAAAACGGCAACACGGCTCCTCCTATAACTGCACCACGGCACCACTCCTCCTCCTATAACTGCACCACGGCACCACGGCTCCTCCTATAACTGCACCACGGCACCACGGCTCCTCCTATAACTGCACCACGGCAACACGGCTCCTCATATAACTGCACCACGGCACCACTCCTCCTCCTATAACTGCACCACGGCACCACTCCTCCTCATATAACTGCAAAACGGCAACACGGCTCCTCCTATAACTGCACCACGGCACCACGGCTCCTCCTATAACTGCATCACGGCACCACTCCTCCTCATATAACTGCACCACGGCAACACGGCTCCTCCTATAACTGCACCACGGCAACACGGCTCCTCCTATAACTGCAAAACGGCACCACGGCTCCTCCTATAACTGCACCACGGCACCACGGCTCCTCATATAACTGCACCACGGCACCACGGCTCCTCCTATAACTGCACCACGGCACCACGGCTCCTCCTATAACTGCACCACGGCAACACTCCTCCTCCTATAACTGCACCACGGCACCACTCCTCCTCCTATAACTGCACCACGGCAACACGGCTCCTCCTATAACTGCACCACGGCACCACGGCTCCTCCTATAACTGCACCACGGCACCAAGGCTCCTCCTATAACTGCACCACGGCACCACTCCTCCTCCTATAACTGCACCACGGCACCACTCCTCCTCCTATAACTGCACCACGGCACCACGGCTCCTCCTATAACTGCACCACGGCACCACGGCTCCTCCTATAACTGAACCACGGCACCACGGCTCCTCCTATAACTGCACCACGGCACCAAGGCTCCTCCTATAACTGCACCACGGCACCACTCCTCCTCCTATAACTGCACCACGGCACCACTCCTCCTCATATAACTGCACCACGGCACCACGGCGCCTCCTATAACTGCACCACGGCAACACGGCTCCTCCTATAACTGCACCACGGCACCACTCCTCCTCCTATAACTGCACCACGGCACCACTCCTCCTCCTATAACTGCACCACGGCACCACTCCTCCTCCTATAACTGCACCACGGCAACACGGCTCCTCCTATAACTGCACCACGGCACCACGGCTCCTCCTATAACTGCACCACGGCAACACGGCTCCTCCTATAACTGCACCACGGCACCACTCCTCTTCCTATAACTGCACCACGGCACCACGGCTCCTCCTATAACTGCACCACGGCACCACTCCTCCTCCTATAACTGCACCACGGCAACACGGCTCCTCCTATAACTGCACCACGGCACCACTCCTCCTCCTATAACTGCACCACGGCACCACGGCTCCTCCTATAACTGCACCACGGCAACACGGCTCCTCCTATAACTGCACCACGGCAACACGGCTCCTCCTATAACTGCACCACGGCACCACTGCTCCTCCTATAAGTGCACCACGGCACCACTCCTCCTCCTATAACTGCACCACGGCACCACGGCTCCTCCTATAACTGCACCACGGCACCACTCCTCCTACTATAACTGCACCACGGCACCACGGCTCCTCCTATAACTGCACCACGGCCCACTCCTCCTCCTATAACTGCACCACGGCAACACGGCTCCTCCTATAACTGCATCACGGCACCACTCCTCCTCCTATAACTGCACCACGGCACCACTCCTCCTCCTATAACTGCACCACGGCAACACGGCTCCTCCTATAACTGCACCACGGCACCACTCCTCCTCCTATAACTGCACCACGGCACCACGGCTCCTCCTATAACTGCACCACGGCACCACGGCTCCTCCTATAACTGCACCACGGCACCACGGCTCCTCCTATAACTGCACCACGGCACCACGGCTCCTCCTATAACTGCACCACGGCACCACGGCTCCTCCTATAACTGCACCACGGCAACACGGCTCCTCCTATAACTGCACCACGGCACCACGGCTCCTCCTATAACTGCACCACGGCACCACGGCTCCTCATATAACTGCACCACGGCACCACGGCTCCTCCTATAACTGCACCACGGCACCACTCCTCCTCATATAACTGCACCACGGCACCACGGCTCCTCCTATAACTGCAAAACGGCAACACGGCTCCTCCTATAACTGCACCACGGCACCACGGCTCCTCCTATAACTGCACCACGGCACCACTCCTCCTCATATAACTGCAAAGCGGCAACACGGCTCCTCCTATAACTGCACCACGGCACCACTCCTCCTCATATAACTGCACCACGGCACCACGGCTCCTCCTATAACTGCAAAACGGCAACACGGCTTCTACTATAACTGCACCACGGCACCACGGCTCCTCCTATAACTGCAAAACGGCAACACGGCTCCTCCTATAACTGCACCACGGTACCACTCCTCCTCCTATAACTGCACCACGGCACCACGGCTCCTCCTATAACTGCACCACGGCACCACGGCTCCTCCTATAACTGCACCACGGCACCACGGCTCCTCCTATAACTGCACCACGGCACCACTCCTCCTCATATAACTGCAAAACGGCAACACGGCTCCTCCTATAACTGCACCACGGCACCAAGGCTCCTCCTATAACTGCAAAACGGCAACGCGGCTCCTCCTATAACTGCAAAACGGCAACACGGCTCCTCCTATAACTGCACCACGGCACCACGGCTCCTCCTATAACTGCACCACGGCACCACGGCTCCTCCTATAACTGCACCACGGCACCACGGCTCCTCCTATAACTGCACCACGGCACTACGGCTCCTCCTATAACTGCACCACGGCACCACGGCTCCTCCTATAACTGCACCACGGCACCACGGCTCCTCCTATAACTGCACCACGGCACCACTCCTCCTCCTATAACTGCACCACGGCACCACGGCTCCTCCTATAACTGCACCACGGCAACACGGCTCCTCCTATAACTGCACCACGTCACCACGGCTCCTCCTATAACTGCACCACGGCACCACGGCTCCTCCTATAACTGCACCACGGCACCACGGCTCCTCCTATAACTGCACCACGGCAACACGGCTCCTCCTATAGCTGCACCACGGCACCACTCCTCCTCCTATAACTGCACCACGGCACCACTCCTCCTCCTATAACTGCACCACGGCACCACGGCTCCTCCTATAACTGCACCACGGCACCACGGCTCCTCCTATAACTGCACCACGGCACCACGGCTCTTCCTATAACTGCACCACGGCACCACGGCTCCTCCTATAACTGCACCACGGCACCACGGCTCCTCCTATAACTGCACCACGGCACCACGGCTCCTCCTATAACTGCACCATGGCACCACTCCTCCTCCTATAACTGCACCACGGCACCACTCCTCCTATAACTGCACCACGGCACCACTCCTCCTCCTATAACTGCACCACGGCACCACTCCTCCTATAACTGCACCACGGCACCACGGCTCCTCCTATAACTGCACCACGGCACCACGGCTCCTCCTATAACTGCACCACGGCAACACGGCTCCTCCTATAACTGCACCACGGCACCACTCCTCCTCCTATAACTGCACCACGGCACCACTCCTCCTCCTATAACTGCACCACGGCACCACGGCTCATCCTATAACTGCACCACGGCACCACGGCACCTCCTATAACTGCACCACGGCACCACGGCTCCTCCTATAACTGCACCACGGCACCACGGCTCCTCCTATAACTGCACCACGGCACCACGGCTCCTCCTATAACTGCAAAACGGCAACACGGCTCCTCCTATAACTGCACCACGGCAACACGGCTCCTCCTATAACTGCAAAACGGCAACACGGCTCCTCCTATAACTGCACCACGGCACCACGGCTCCTCCTATAACTGCACCACGGCACCACGGCTCCTCCTATAACTGCACCACGGCACCACGGCTCCTCCTATAACTGCACCACGGCACCACTCCTCCTCCTATAACTGCACCACGGCACCACGGCTCCTCCTATAACTGCACCACGGCACCACGGCTCCTCCTATAACTGCACCACGGCAACACGGCTCCTCCTATAACTGCACCACGGCACCACTCCTCCTCCTATAACTGCACCACGGCACCACTCCTCCTCCTATAACTGCACCACGGCACCACGGCTCCTCCTATAACTGCACCACGGCACCACGGCTCCTCCTATAACTGCACCACGGCACCACGGCTCCTCCTATAACTGCACCACGGCACCACGGCTCCTCCTATAACTGCAAAACGGCAACACGGCTCCTCCTATAACTGCACCACGGCAACACGGCTCCTCCTATAACTGCAAAACGGCAACACGGCTCCTCCTATAACTGCACCACGGCACCACGGCTCCTCCTATAACTGCACCACGGCACCACGGCTCCTCCTATAACTGCACCACGGCACCACGGCTCCTCCTATAACTGCACCACGGCACCACGGCTCCTCCTATAACTGCACCACGGCACCACGGCTCCTCCTATAACTGCACCACGGCACCACGGCTCCTCCTATAACTGCACCACGGCAACACGGCTCCTCCTATAACTGCACCACGGCACCACTCCTCCTCCTATAACTGCACCACGGCACCACTCCTCCTCCTATAACTGCACCACGGCACCACGGCTCCTCCTATAACTGCACCACGGCACCACGGCTCCTCCTATAACTGCACCACGGCACCACGACTCCTCCTATAACTGCACCACGGCACCACGGCTCCTCCTATAACTGCACCACGGCAACACGGCTCCTCCTATAACTGCACCACGGCACCACGGCTCCTCCTATAACTGCACCACGGCACCACGGCTCCTCCTATAACTGCACCACGGCACCACGACTCCTCCTATAACTGCACCACGGCACCACTCCTCCTCCTATAACTGCACCACGGCACCACTCCTCCTCCTATAACTGCACCACGGCACCACTCCTCCTCCTATAACTGCACCACGGCACCACGGCTCCTCCTATAACTGCACCAACAGAAGTCTGCTGATGTCCAGCAGCATCGCTGGAAATCATGATGGAATCTGTAATAATATAACTTTATTGGTGAGACATAAAGTGATACTATTCATTTGTTGTCAATTCATAACTTGTATCGAGGTGTTAGCTAAACACAGTTTTGAACGTTTTTTTAAGGCTTGGCCATGTCTTACAATATCAAAGATCATGCGTGTTCTCTACCACTAGTCCACCTCTGTAGCTCAGTCTGGAGAGCGCTGGGCTTCTGACCTGATCCGGTGTTGCAGCCCGGGTTCGAGTCGCTTCGGCGCTCGCTATTTGCCCCTGACTGGGATGGCCTGCGGCCGGTGGCAGCGGTCGGGTTCAAGGTCAGGTGACGTCAGAGAGCGTGGTGGACCGTGCCCAGGTTTTTCGGGCACGTACAATTTTCACCTCTCAAATCTGCCGGACACCAGGAATTGGGTGATGGGGTGGTAGGGGCCAGGGCCTCCGCAACAAGCTCTGCTTAGCGCGGGGCCTGAGCTCGGAAATCCATCCATTCAAAAATATTCGGACTAATTTTTATTTATTTAAATAGAGCAGAGCAGAAACAGATTAAAGCACGACATCAGAACGAAACAGACTTGACTGTCAACAACACTATTTCACAGACTACCCACAAGTCCGTCAGTCTATCCAGTTTGATGCATGCATTGTCCTACGTCCTCTCGAAGGCTTGAGTCCTCTCGAACGCTTGAATAAATCACATGACTCAAAAATTGCGGGAGGGATATTTTCTTTGTAGTGTAACACTACCACGAAAATGTACCTCTTAAAATGGATCCAATTAAGGCCAAACTTGATAAGCACAACTTCGTTATGCATGAGTAGCATGAGACCCTCATCATCAAATAACGGCAGTAGCCTGGGTAACGTTATATTTCTACCATCTTGAAAGCATTTGTCCAGCGTAATTAACATATTTTGACACTGATGATTATGAGATGCACTGCAGTCGTAGGAGTAATACAATTAAAGGTATTATACAGTTACACCTTTCCAAACAGCGCACCCGCATCACTGATTTTGAAAGCTCGCTTCTGTTACGAAAGCCTATATATATATATAGGCTTTGGTAACGCATGATCATGGTGAGCCCTGTTAAACGTGCAGTGCTGGATTTTCAGCTCTAATGCTGCAGATGCGGTGTGGGCTGTATTATCGGAAATGATTTGGAATGCCGAACGCCATGCTTTGGTCATATGGTTAACACCGCACAAGGAAAGGAGTTGGACTGTTTTCGGAACCACAGTCAGGCGTGTTATTTGGCTGCATGGTGGCTTTGGTGGCCGTCGAATGTGTTCGACTGTGCATGGTAGAGGTGTTTTGAGCTGAAGATTGTTTGAGTTTGGTAGCACGGCACAATGTGCCAGTGAAATTAGCTATAGCTGATAAAAGGAGCAAGTTTGCGACTTCCTGCATCAATATGGGCACTTTGGATGAATCCATGAGTAAACGGATCGTCAGGCGTATGTCTATCTATGGATCTCTTCCTGAGCTCATCGTACCAAGCGTTGGCCTGAGTAGGCGGTGTGGTTTGTAGCGGAAGTAGTCTAACAAGCATGCAGTACGTTCTCCATGGTCTAATGCATGCAACCACTGGTATGATATTCCCAAACTCATCGTCATCGCATTCACAAGGTGAGATACCCATTGAAATGTTCTACCTGTTTGAAGTTTTTTTTTAAATTTAGCTTAAACTAGTAAAAATCGGTGGCGTATTATTTTCACATTGACGCATGAATCGATGAAATGTTCCAAAACCAGAGTTCGCCATGGGCTGGGCTGGCCATATGGGCCATGGGCTGGGCCTGGACTGGGCCTGGGCCGGGCCTCAACTTTAAGGAAATCACTGGGCTCTGGATGGGCCTGGGCCTGACAATTTTGAAGTAATGCGCGCGTCGCATAAGCTCAGGTCAGAGCTAAAAAAATATTTTAACCAGCAATTCACTTACACAGCAACACACTGTTGCTGTGGCTGTGGCTTTTTGTTTTTTTAGTTAACATAGTTGGTTCATTGTTTCACATTTATAGTATACAAGTATATATGCTAGGGTAATTATTGCAAATTTTGTTAAAATAATGATATGCTTAATCTGAACGGGCCGGACCGGGCCTGGGCCTCAATATTATGAATTTGACCGGGCCTGGTCCGGGCCTGGGCTTGGTGTTCATGGGCCTGGGCCGGGCCGGTCTGGGGGTTGGTGGGCCCGTGACGAACACTGTCCAAAACCACTCCTTTCATTTGCTTCATTTTGAAAGACGATTGTTCTCAGCAATTGTACGGCTTGCCGACTGTACCTACTACTGACTGATGGAATGGCGTCATCTTATGACGTAGATGACGTCACGTGATACACATTCCTGGTGGTATAGATGACGTCATCACAATGATATATTATGCGCAGTCCAGAGATATCGCGCTCTGATTCATGTCCGTTCTGGCAAGATACTCGAGTCGACTGGGATACTGGGAGACTGGGACTGGGCAAGATACTCGAGTCGACTGGGATTATCTGCCTAACATTTGCTAGTTATCCTCCTCGATTGGGATGAGCTGGTCGTTGGCAGGGGCCGATCCTGGCATCTCGGATATTGGCCAGACAATGGCAGGAGAAGGCGGCGGCGGTGGTGGTGGAAGAGGGGAAGGGGGGGGGGGGCATGTAACGCTTTCGACTCTTCATCTTGTGGTGCTCAATTTGCTTGCAAGGGGCTAGTCCTCAAAGTTATCAGACGCTGATTGGCAAAACATTGCAAAACTCCCCCAGCCAAAAATGTTCATACTAATAACATTAATTTACAACAAATGATAAAATACCATTTGTATAGTATAAACCAACGTATACAAAAACTCTTAGATCAACTTGGTCAGCGTCCTAGATATAATCCTCCTACCCTGCCTGCCACATCTTGCGTATCTGTCTTAGGTAACTGAAACATGGTGCGTGCCTGTCTTAGATGACTGAAACTCACACGACCTCTCCGAGCCGGGACATTGACTGCGGTCTCGCCGGGACATTGACTGCGGTCTCGCCGGGACATTGGCTGCGGTCTCGCCGGGACATTGACTGCGGTCTCGCCGGGACATTGACTGCGGTCTCGCCGGGACATTGGCTGCGGTCTCGCCGGGACATTGACTGCGGTCTCGCCGGGACATTGACTGCGGTCTCGCCGGGACATTGGCTGCGGTCTCGCCGGGACATTGGCTGCGGTCTCGCCGGGACATTGACTGCGGTCTCGCCGGGACATTGGCTGCGGTCTCGCCGGGACATTGACTGCGGTCTCGCCGGGACATTGACTGCGGTCTCGCCGGGACATTGGCTGCGGTCTCGCCGGGACATTGGCTGCGGTCTCACCGGGACATTGACTGCGGTCTCGCCGGGACATTGGCTGCGGTCTCGCCGGGACATTGACTGCGGTCTCGCCGGGACATTGACTGCGGTCTCGCCGGGACATTGGCTGCGGTCTCGCCGGGACATTGGCTGCGGTCTCACCGGGACATTGACTGCGGTCTCGCCGGGACATTGACTGCGGTCTCACCGGGACATTGACTGCGGTCTCGCCGGGACATTGACTGCGGTCTCGCCGGGACATTGACTGCGGTCTCGCCGGGACATTGGCTGCGGTCTCGCCGGGACATTGGCTGCGGTCTCACCGGGACATTGACTGCGGTCTCGCCGGGACATTGGCTGCGGTCTCGCCGGGACATTGGCTGCGGTCTCACCGGGACATTGACTGCGGTCTCGCCGGGACACTGGCTGCGGTCTCGCCGGGACATTGACTGCGGTCTCGCCGGGACATTGACTGCGGTCTCGCCGGGACATTGGCTGCGGTCTCGCCGGGACATTGGCTGCGGTCTCGCCGGGACATTGACTGCGGTCTCGCCGGGACATTGGCTGCGGTCTCGCCGGGACATTGACTGCGGTCTCGCCGGGACATTGACTGCGGTCTCGCCGGGACATTGGCTGCGGTCTCGCCGGGACATTGGCTGCGGTCTCACCGGGACATTGACTGCGGTCTCGCCGGGACATTGGCTGCGGTCTCGCCGGGACATTGACTGCGGTCTCGCCGGGACATTGACTGCGGTCTCGCCGGGACATTGGCTGCGGTCTCGCCGGGACATTGGCTGCGGTCTCACCGGGACATTGACTGCGGTCTCGCCGGGACATTGACTGCGGTCTCACCGGGACATTGACTGCGGTCTCGCCGGGACATTGACTGCGGTCTCGCCGGGACATTGACTGCGGTCTCGCCGGGACATTGGCTGCGGTCTCGCCGGGACATTGGCTGCGGTCTCACCGGGACATTGACTGCGGTCTCGCCGGGACATTGGCTGCGGTCTCGCCGGGACATTGGCTGCGGTCTCACCGGGACATTGACTGCGGTCTCGCCGGGACATTGGCTGCGGTCTCGCCGGGACACTGGCTGCGGTCTCGCCGGGACATTGACTGATTTATCGACCCAGCAATACGGTTGACTGCGGTCTCGACCCAGCAATACGGTTGACTGCGGTCTCGACCCAGCAATACGGTGTTGTCTGCGGTCTCGACCCAGCAATACGGTTGACTGCGGTCTCGACCTAGCAATACGGTGTTGTCTGCGGTCTCGACCCAGCAATACGGTTGACTGCGGTCTCGACCCAGCAATACGGTGTTGTCTGCGGTCTCGACCCAGCAATACGGTTGACTGCGGTCTCGACCCAGCAATACGGTGTTGTCTGCGGTCTCGACCCAGCAATACGGTTGACTGCGGTCTCGACCCAGCAATACGGTGTTGTCTGCGGTCTCGACCCAGCAATACGGTTGACTGCGGTCTCGACCCAGCAATACGGTGTTGTCTGCGGTCTCGACCCAGCAATACGGTGTTGTCTGCGGTCTCGACCCAGCAATACGGTGTTGTTTGCGGTCTCACCCAGCAATACGGTTGACTGCGGTCTCGACCCAGCAATACGGTTGTCTGCGATCTCTACCCAGCAATACGGTGTTGTCTGCAGTCTCGACCCAGCAATACGGTTGACTGATGTATGGACCCAGCAATACGGTTGTCTGCAGTCCCGACCCAGCAATACGGTTGACTGATTTATCGACCCAGCAATACGGTTGACTGCGGTCTCGACCCAGCAATACGGTTGACTGATTTATCGACCCAGCAATACGGTGTTGACTGCAGTCTCGACCCAGCAATACGGTTGACTGCGGTCTCGACCCAGAAATACGGTTGTCTGCAGTCTCGACCCAGCAATACGGTTGACTGCGGTCTTGACCCAGCAATACGGTGGACTGCAGTCTCGACCCAGCAATACGGTTGACTGCGGTCTCGACCCTGCAATAGCAAATTTAGAGGGCCCTGCCTATTCGTAGATCGCCTTGCCTGCCTACCGGCCTTTAGAGGGCATCTACCGGCATTTAGAGGGCCCTGCAGACCTGTAGACGGCCCTCTTTCAGACTTTAGGGGCCCTGTCGATCTGCAGAGTGTCCCAGCCAATCTGTAGAGGGCCCTTTGCTGATCTTTAGAGGGCCCTGCCGATCTGCAGATGGCCATCTGCCGGCCTTTATAGGCCCCTGCCGATCTGTAGAGGACTCTATGCTGGCCTTTAGAGGGTCCTGTGGTGGTAGAGGTGGTCTGCCGGTCGAGCGCCGGTGAGGCTCTCGAACGAAGACCAGTGAAAGTTCTCATTGTTTTTCAGTGTATGCTAGTAACGTCTGAGAGGAGTACAAGGCTTTGGTAATGTAGGCTTTGACTTTGACTCGAACTCGGGCTGCCACTACCAGGAAAGGTCAGAAGCCCAGCGCTCTCCCACTGGGCTACAGGGGCGGTCAAATCGCTCGTTTCCGCAGTATCGAAGGCTTTTTAATGTTAGTGTCATAATTTCTACCTCAGAATCCAGATCACTGCACAATAATTTAGATGGGGCGGAATTAATGCATTGCACTGCAATATAAGTTGCTGTGAGGATAAATAAAGCTTGATATTCCGATAACTCCTATATATTACGGCTTATCACACATATTACACTATATATATGACTATTCCATTTACGATTTTCATCTACAAGAACTCCTAAGTATTTAATGCATGGGTTTCTTGTGATTGGTGTATCATTTAATACTATGTCAAGATCTTGTCACGTCACTGATGTGAATATATTTGGTAATTTGTCTTTGATGCATTTAGTGATAATATATTTACATGGAACAACTCGTTATTTTTGGAATTAATTAATTAATCTTTATTTGCAGCTCTTCAACATTTCTAGCTTGAATATAAATTGCCGTATATCATCAGCAAATAAGTAAAAGATGCCTATTTATGTTGTATTGCTGATGTCATTAATATAGAGAATAAATAAAAGAGGACCTAAAATTGAACCCTGTGGGACGCCAATTTTCATATTTTTTCTTAGATGCAACCTCATCTATTATTGCCATTTTATTAATATATGACTCTATCGTGTTGTACAAACCCCTCGTATCAAAATGCGGTGTATTTTGTCAAGATAATTGCCAACCAAACTGTATCCAAAGCTTTCTGTAGATCAAGGTGGAGCATGTTATTTCGTTATTTTGTAGATATTTGGTAAACTTCATCGTACATTTGAAAAATCGGCATGTACGTACTGTGTTGTTTTCTGAATCCGAATTGAAGAAGATTGAGGATAATATTTGCATTAACCCGCGCTCCGCTGGAGGTGGCAGAATCTGTCCCCCCCTCCCGGATTTTCTCAATAACTTGACAACAATGATAGATATCCACGTCAATCCTTCAGTACCTTATGCTGAATCAATTATACGTCCTATCACAACATTTCAATGAAAATAGTGGATTACTTTGGGAGATAATCACGTTTTAATCACGTCATGTCATGTAATGTGTGGTGGAAAAACAATACATGTTTGAAAAATCATAGAAATGCGAGTTTTGACGAAAATTACAAGTAAGAAAAGTTGAAAAAAGGAAATGAATTAATATATGATTGAATTAATGTATGGAAATGAATAGGAAAAATATTAAAAATGACTGTCTCGGATTTGCGAAATTTTGTGTTTTTCACTCCTAAAAATGAAAAAAATAAACTTGTTTTTCGTTGTCGAAAACTTATTTGTCGTTGTTTTACAACATACAACGTACTGTACTGTTTTAATGATGTGGGCCCCCCTTGGCCACGAGGGCCCCTCTGATCCCATTTGCCCCCTCCCCCTGGGAGAAATCCTCCCTACGGCCCTGCAACTTCAGAAGGGCAGCTCCAGGGCTGCAGGTCAACTGCAGAAGGGCAGCTCCAGGGCTGCAGAGGGAGGAGGCACATGACATGTCCAGGGCTGCAGAGGCAGAAGAGCATGACAGGTCCAGGGCTGCAGAGGCAGGATGGCACATGACAGATCCAGGGCTGCAGAGGAATGATGGCACATGACAGGTCCAGGGCTGCAGAGGAATGATGGCACATGACAGGTCCAGGGCTGCAGAGGAATGATGGCACATGACAGCTCCAGGGCTGCAGAGGCAGGATGGCACATGACAGGTCCAGGGCTGCAGAGGCAGAAGAGCGTGACATGTCCAGGGCTGCATAGGCAGGAGGGCACATGACGGGTCCAGGGCTGCAGAGGCAGGATGGCACATGACAGGTGCAGGGCTGCAGAGGTAGAAGGCACATGACAGGTCCAGGGCTGCAGAGGCGCGGGACGGAATGACTGGAGAGCTGGGACAATGATGCGCGCCTCCCATGATCTGCGTGCCTCAGCCAAGCCCAGCAACAACCGGCCCGCGAGAAGACAAGCAATGGTGTGTTGTATCTTTGCCTCCATTGTTTTAAGTTATTTTGGGCGACAGGCGAGTGTCTCAGTCGGCTATTTTTACATACACTTCGGTACGAATGTTCTTAACACGCGCACTGCTGGGAGTTCGGGCCAGCCACGAACTGACTGCCGGGGTTGATATCCCGGGGGTTAGATAGTTAGGTCATATCCAAAAATTGACCTGACCTGAGGTCAGGTCAAGGTCAAGTCAAGTCAAGTCAAGGTCAACTCTTACATCACTTGATTCGTCTTGACAAGCAAAATACAATGGTGAAAACCCCATTGCTCTACATTGATTGGGTAAAGAGTTATTGAAGAAAAATCATAGGTGGCATGCGGGTCACCTGAGTTGACCTAGAGGTCAAAGAACAGAAATGTGACATATGGCTTCGCCTTTTGCACAAGAGTGGTGGATCTGGTGAGCACTGGTCAAATTTGGTTATTTCCTATGGATTTATACGTGTTTTCATTTTTCCCCACCGACTTATAATGGGAGGACACGAAATCGACCTGACCTTAGGTCACCGATATACACAAAATCGAGATAGACGAATTGTAGGTACTTATCACTTGGTGACGTCTTGTCAGTTTCAAACCGTTTGGTCAATCACTTTGGCTGTGGCACGACCGCAAACGTTTTTGGAGGTGAGGTCAGTTTACTTTACCTGGTGACCTGATCTGAAATGACTCGGGGCCAAAATGTTCACACCATGTGGTTAATTGATGCCCAAATAGCTGTGATAAATATAGCGCCGCTGCGCGCCGCTGTTTTTTTCGCTATTCATTAAAAACCGAAGGGAGGGGGGCGGAAATCAACCCCGGCAGTGCGCGTGTTAATATTGGACACGCTGTAATGCTAGTGTGGGATTGTCATACAATATTAAATGAGGTTTATTTTTTATGTACGACCTTCTGACATTATATATAAAGTGAACTAAATATATAGACGAAAAGATGATATTTAGATGAAACTTCATATACGTCACAATGGAGAATGCAAGACCGAGCCACGTAATAAGATAAATAAATCATGGCACCAATTTTGTCCCGATGATATCGGCGTGAAAAATATCGGTGTGGCGTATGCACAATGCATGCAGTGAAGGCGTGCAATCCGACTTACTTTACCGTTTGTTATATTACTTGTTCGACTCTTCACGATGTTTTCAATATACTCAAACGCGTGTCGATACTGGCCACTTATATTTGACACATTAGGCAATATTAAGCTCCTGCATTTATACTTCATCCTTTTCTGGGCATTGTTTTTAACTTCTATCGTGCATGCATATGCATTACGAATTATCTCAAACTTTTTTAATAAAGCGCGTGCAACATGTCCAGTTTAGGTCGTGGCTTGGTATCGGGTGAGTTTTTTGGCGTTAAACTTTTCCAGCCACGCAAATGGAACTGAACTGGTGAACTTCTGCGTTCACCGAACGTCAAAACAAGGTATTAATGAAAAACTGATTTTCATGCTGATCTGAGACTGGGGCTGGGGACACTGAGGCTGGGGACGACTGAGGCTGGGGACGACTGAGGCTGGGACACAGGCTGGGGACGACTGAGGCTGGGGACACTGAGGTGGCCGACGCCGAAAGATATCGAGTTCAAACAATACACACTGGTACCGATACATGGGCTGACACGATTCCTATTGTTAGTTGGCACATCCCAAAAGCTTGCCGAGCATGACCTAAATCAAGTTAGGCTGATTTATCTAACCCGAATGTTACCTAATCTATGTTTGGATCCGATAAATTCGTATATCAAGCAAGAAAACCTAAGCAATAAACTGTAGTCCATGCCATGTAACCGTGATCCAGAATCTAACATTTCCGGATAATTTACATCGGAAAAACTGTTTTTCCTGTTCATCCCTCATTTTCTGTCCCTCCCCTGATTCAATCCCCTCCTGATAAGAATCTTGCAAACTCGTGGCTTTTCTCCTCTTGAACGTTTTTGTTTCACTATATAGATCTTAACCCTCACCCTATGGAAGCTTTTTTCACCTTCGCCCTAAAGCCCCCCCCTGTTAACTTCCAAACCAAGCAACTTAAAGCAATGCGGTAAGAACCAGCATGTTGCTTGTCATGAGAGGAAGCGATCAGTATACGATTTTTAGGTTTCAGGTCAACGGGTGCCCTTCCAGGTCAAGTGAATGACCTCGGATTTACCACGTCCGGAACAGCGATTTTGCTCTTCAGAAAACCTCAAAATTAGAAAATGATAAATGTAAATAAAAAGTCATGTTTCTAGACCAGTTTTGGCTCAGAAATACCGAAAAGGTAATTATTTGTTCGTATCTTGTCAAAAAAGTCAAAAAGTTCTTAAAAATAATGACATCTTCAGTTTCTTACACTTAGGGAGCCATCACTCAGTCAAAAATGAATATATTGGTTTGTAATTTGGTATGGGTATTTTCCATACTCAGTTCTCTCACATATATTCCGTTTTTTATAATCTTTGACAATTTTGATTTTGTGGGGATTTTTCCATTTTTTATTTATTTTAGGGGTTAAAAAACAATTTTTTTGAAAAATTCGTGATTGCCATTTTAAAGAAAATGCCATTTTGTATATTTGGTGAATTGCGTTTGCAATTTACTTTAAAACTCTGTTTTCTACCATTTTTCTAATATTGATAGTTTTTCTACCAACATGACGTCATCAAAACATGATTGTCTCCCAAATCACTAAACCAATTTCAGTTAATTTTTTACAGCATATGTATAATTGTTGTAAACTCAGCTACCGAAAATTTCAGCAAGATTCACCGCATGTGTAAAAAGTTATTCAAGAAAAACTTCAGGGGGCCTGTCAGTCCCCCCCCCCCTCCGTAGGGCGAGGGTTAAAGGCGATACTTCCATGCAAACACATGCATACATGTCGGCGTCTTGGGTGCTGTTTTACCGAGATAAAACGGTACATCAAGCCGCATGCATGACCAATGACTTAACTATCCTGGGGGTGCTCATTCGGCTCCACTATCTCAGTCTGCCATAGTCTGAACGAGTCTGTCCGTGTGTCGTTAACTGCTGCTGCTTCTCAGAGCTGGCGAGCCTCTCGGCTGTCTGACCACACAGTCAGCACAGGGTTCCGTCTTAGACAATCTCCTTGGTAGAAGAGACCGTACATCACGGCTGCGGGCTCTTTGGCGCCATCTTGGCCCACAATGGTGTTTTTATGCGCGGCGGGGCTGCCGGCGGACGCTGCTGAGTGAATCCCGCTCCTCCCGTTCTGAGCTCTCTCAGCGACGCTTCCGGTGGCCGCCTTCCCGTCTGCTCAAATGTCCTCAGAGCTCACTCAGCGACGCGTCCGGTGGCCGCCTTCCCGTCTGCTCAAATGTCCTCAGAGCTCTCTCAGCGACGCGTCCGGTGGCTGCCTTCCCGCCTTCTCCAATGTCGCCGCAGCCACACCATTCACAAGTGCGTCGGGATAGACACCCGGATCCTCCGGCTGGTCCCACGGGACCCTCTCGGTGCCAGCCCGCCCGGCTGGTCCTACGGGACCCTCTCGTCGCCAGACGTTTCTGAGATTCACTTCTCAGAGACTTCGCGCGCAAATCTCCGAGGAGAGTTTGGCTCGGTTGTGACTCAAATATCAATGCCAGCGTGGCCGTTTACCGAAATCGGTCGGCCGGTAAGTTGACTTAGTTATAAATAGGGCGGTTTGATTAAGTTTGTGTTTTATTGGGCCTTTCATTCGCCAATTAAACCTTGAACGGAATTGTATCGACAATGGCCTGTTTACTGTTAGTCAATTGTGTCGATTTAGTGCGGTACAGTATCCATTCAGTATTCCTTATTTGGTCATTCAGTTCGCACGAAAGTGAGATGCTATTATCCGCGTTACTTACTTTCCAATAATAGGCTAGCCAAGTGATTTGTTACCATGCGTAAATGTAAGCAGCTGTAAACACAATTTTCGAGTATATGCCAATGTATATGCATTATAAGCATTTGATAATGTTGAACACGAGTGATTCAGTTCTCAGAAGCAACACCGGCGCACATGCAACTACAAAACTAACACGTGAGGACTATATTCGGCACCGGGCTGGCTTCCAGTGGCAACTATTGCTATTTTCATCAATACTCGTGAAGTGTTGAGTCTTCGACGCAATACCAAGTTAAGTACATCTTTACGGTGTGTTTCGACGACACTACACTGAAACCCTACGGAGACCATGCATGGTTCTTCGAGAGGTCTCCGAACCCACTAGCCATTCTCTGCAGAGAGCCACAAGTTCCGAAACCATGCCGTGTTCTCCATGGTCTCAGAACACGTCAACATTCTCAGTGGAGAAGGTACAGCTGAAACCATGCATGCTTCTCAGAAACCATGGGCGGTTCCCGAATAAAATCGCGGCGCTGGCCGGATTGAACCGGGGACCTTTCACGCTCTACGAGCTCTGCGATCGCTCAACCACCGAGCTACCGAGGCTTATACCAGAGGAGGGAAAAAGACAGTATACCTACCAACTAAGGCAACTGCTGGATGCGGTTGATACTTACCGACTTCCCGTGTATAAATATTGTGATGATATGATGGTGTGAAAGTAACATTAACAAATCAGAAAATCGAAAAATAATAGTTACTGGGTATTTATTTGAATAAAACGCGATTCCGTCGTTACGATTACCTGCTCTGCCGTTTTCTCTTGCACGTACCTCCGCGTCGAACCAGGGGCGGACCGCTGCAACTGCTCCATGTCCCGACTGCTCGATTTGCCAACAAGGACAGCCTCAAACGAGGCTTGTTTTGTTGCTGGCGTTTAACGAGCACACTTGTAGGTATCCAGAGGCAGCCGACCCATTCCTGGCGACCTAAACCGCTTCAGAGCCTCGGTTAAAAAATATGTGATGGACAATCTCACTTAGGTAGGATTCGATGAGACCCGCGCTGCGAAATGATGTTGCGATTTAACGCGGAGCGGGGATAGCGGGTCTCATACGTGCTCATATATTTATGTATTACAATATGTCGTGTGTATGTGTGTGATTGATCGCGTTTGGGGAGGGGTGAATTGAATGGACGTCTGTGTGTGGCTATATCGTACAGTTTGTAGTGTTTTACCTTATGACTTCACCTATTAGTGGGCTGTGCATGTTGGTGATCATTCTGACTAAATAATACATAATTACAGTGCCACCTGTCATTGCTATGGTGGCGCCATCTTCATGGAATTAATTCAATTCCAGGAGACCATTTACTGTTTTCAGGAGACCATTCACTGTCTTAACGGCTGCCTGCAGCTGACTGCAAAAACATCCCGCGGGTTCGATCCTCGGTCGGGACAGACTTTTCTTATTCGTTGATTGCCGGATGGTCTCAGAGACCAATGACGGTACTAGCTAATGTTTTTTTTTAGTCTCGAAGCGAGACTAAATGGTTTCCAAAGAGCGGAAAGTCCCTAAAGTGATCGCCGGAGCCCATGGAGGCATCTCAATGGATATATTTCTGTGAAAGTTCTCAAAACAGGTTTTGAGTGTATGCTAGACGAATGTTTTGGTATGTAGACGAATGTTTTGGTTCTGGCGAAGAGCCTAATTGTGCTCATTATTTATCGCTAATTTGAATGTACATACGTGTATAGGGCTTCACTTTTGCGCACATCACACTTCATGGAAAATCCCACACCATACGTCAAAGGTGACCCGTCATATTAGTAGCACCAACTGATTTCGCGTAGGTTTCTAGTGCGTTTTGGATGTCAATACGACATACTACATAGCGTGCATCGAGACGCTGAGACAAAGTTTACTTCTCCATTTAGTCGGCGGGAAAAACATGCCGATGATTGATCAGACTTCAGAGCGTTGAGATGGTTTCGGTGTCGATGCTCGCGGTGGTTTGACAGTTTCAGCGCTACTGCGCTAAGTGCCCATCACTCTGGCTGGGCAGCGCGTCAGGACAGTCCCATGCCACGGTGGCTGGGCAGTGCGTGAGGGCAGTCCCATCACTCTGGCTGGGCAGCGCGTCAGGACAGTCCCATCACTCTGGCTGGGCAGTGCGTGAGGGCAGTCCCATCACTCTGGCTGGGCAGCGCGTGAGGGCAGTCCCATCACTCTGGCTGGGCAGTGCGTGAGGGCAGTCCCATCACTCTGGCTGGGCAGCGCGTGAGGACAGTCCCATGCCACGGTGGCTGGGCAGCGCGTGAGGACAGTCCCATCACTCTGGCTGGGCAGCGCGTCAGGACAGTCCCATCACTCTGGCTGGGCAGCGCGTCAGAGCAGTCCCATCACTCTGGCTGGGCAGTCCCATCACTCTGGCTGGGCAGCGCGTCAGGGCAGTCCCATCACTCTGGCTGGGCAGCGCGTCAGGACAGTCCCATCACTCTGGCTGGGCAGTGCGTGAGGGCAGTCCCATCACTCTGGCTGGGCAGCGCGTGAGGGCAGTCCCATCACTCTGGCTGGGCAGCGCGTGAGGACAGTCCCATGCCACGGTGGCTGGGCAGCGCGTCAGGGCAGTCCCATCACTCTGGCTGGGCAGCGCGTGAGGACAGTCCCATCACTCTGGCTGGGCAGCGCGTGAGGACAGTCCCATCACTCTGGCTGGGCAGCGCGTGAGGACAGTCCCATCACTCTGGCTGGGCAGCGCGTGAGGACAGTCCCATCACTCTGGCTGGGCAGCGCGTCAGGACAGTCCCATCACTCTGGCTGGGCAGTCCCATCACTCTGGCTGGGCAGCGCGTCAGGACAGTCCCATCACTCTGGCTGGGCAGTCCCATCACTCTGGCTGGGCAGCGCGTCAGGGCAGTCCCATCACTCTGGCTGGGCAGTCCCATCACTCTGGCTGGGCAGCGCGTCAGGGCAGTCCCATCACTCTGGCTGGGCAGCGCGTCAGGACAGTCCCATCACTCTGGCTGGGCAGCGCGTCAGGGCAGTCCCATCACTCTGGCTGGGCAGCGCGTCAGGGCAGTCCCATCACTCTGGCTGGGCAGCGCGTCAGGACAGTCCCATCACTCTGGCTGGGCAGCGCGTCAGGGCAGTCCCATCACTCTGGCTGGGCAGTCCCATCACTCTGGCTGGGCAGCGCGTCAGGACAGTCCCATCACTCTGGCTGGGCAGTCCCATCACTCTGGCTGGGCAGCGCGTGAGGGCAGTCCCATCACTCTGGCTGGGCAGCGCGTCAGGGCAGTCCCATCACTCTGGCTGGGCAGTCCCATCACTCTGGCTGGGCAGCGCGTGAGGGCAGTCCCATCACTCTGGCTGGGCAGCGCGTCAGGGCAGTCCCATCACTCTGGCTGGGCAGTCCCATCACTCTGGCTGGGCAGCGCGTGAGGACAGTCCCATCACTCTGGCTGGGCAGCGCGTCAGGACAGTCCCATCACTCTGGCTGGGCAGCGCGTCAGGACAGTCGCATCACGCTGGCTGGGCAGCGCGTGAGGAGAGTCCCATCACTCTGGCTGGGCAGCGCGTCAGGACAGTCCCATCACTCTGGCTGGGCAGCGCGTCAGGACAGTCCCATCACTCTGGCTGGGCAGTCCCATCACTCTGGCTGGGCAGCGCGTCAGGACAGTCCCATCACTCTGGCTGGGCAGTCCCATCACTCTGGCTGGGCAGCGCGTCAGGACAGTCCCATCACTCTGGCTGGGCAGTCCCATCACTCTGGCTGGGCAGCGCGTGAGGGCAGTCCCATCACTCTGGCTGGGCAGCGCGTCAGGGCAGTCCCATCACTCTGGCTGGGCAGCGCGTGAGGGCAGTCCCATCACTCTGGCTGGGCAGTCCCATCACTCTGGCTGGGCAGCGCGTCAGGGCAGTCCCATCACTCTGGCTGGGCAGCGCGTCAGGACAGTCCCATCACTCTGGCTGGGCAGCGCGTCAGGACAGTCGCATCACGCTGGCTGGGCAGCGCGTGAGGAGAGTCCCATCACTCTGGCTGGGCAGTCCCATCACTCTGGCTGGGCAGCGCGTCAGGACAGTCCCATCACTCTGGCTGGGCAGCGCGTCAGGACAGTCCCATCACTCTGGCTGGGCAGTCCCATCACTCTGGCTGGGCAGCGCGTCAGGACAGTCCCATCACTCTGGCTGGGCAGTCCCATCACTCTGGCTGGGCAGCGCGTCAGGACAGTCCCATCACTCTGGCTGGGCAGCGCGTCAGGACAGTCCCATCACTCTGGCTGGGCAGTCCCATCACTCTGGCTGGGCAGCGCGTCAGGACAGTCCCATCACTCTGGCTGGGCAGCGCGTCAGGACAGTCGCATCACGCTGGCTGGGCAGCGCGTGAGGAGAGTCCCATCACTCTGGCTGGGCAGTCCCATCACTCTGGCTGGGCAGCGCGTCAGGACAGTCCCATCACTCTGGCTGGGCAGCGCGTCAGGACAGTCCCATCACTCTGGCTGGGCAGCGCGTGAGGACAGTCCCATCACTCTGGCTGGGCAGCGCGTCAGGACAGTCCCATCACTCTGGCTGGGCAGTCCCATCACTCTGGCTGGGCAGCGCGTCAGGACAGTCCCATCACTCTGGCTGGGCAGTCCCATCACTCTGGCTGGGCAGTCCCATCACTCTGGCTGGGCAGCGCGTGAGGACAGTCCCATCACTCTGGCTGGGCAGCGCGTCAGGACAGTCCCATCACTCTGGCTGGGCAGTCCCATCACTCTGGCTGGGCAGCGCGTCAGGACAGTCCCATCACTCTGGCTGGGCAGTCCCATCACTCTGGCTGGGCAGTCCCATCACTCTGGCTGGGCAGCGCGTCAGGACAGTCCCATCACTCTGGCTGGGCAGTCCCATCACTCTGGCTGGGCAGCGCGTCAGGACAGTCCCATCACTCTGGCTGGGCAGTCCCATCACTCTGGCTGGGCAGTCCCATCACTCTGGCTGGGCAGCGCGTCAGGACAGTCCCATCACTCTGGCTGGGCAGTCCCATCACTCTGGCTGGGCAGTCCCATCACTCTGGCTGGGCAGCGCGTCAGGACAGTCCCATCACTCTGGCTGGGCAGCGCGTCAGGACAGTCCCATCACTCTGGCTGGGCAGTCCCATCACTCTGGCTGGGCAGCGCGTCAGGACAGTCCCATCACTCTGGCTGGGCAGTCCCATCACTCTGGCTGGGCAGCGCGTCAGGACAGTCCCATCACTCTGGCTGGGCAGCGCGTCAGGGCAGTCCCATCACTCTGGCTGGGCAGCGCGTCAGGACAGTCCCATCACTCTGGCTAGGCAGTCCCATCACTCTGGCTGGGCAGCGCGTCAGGACAGTCCCATCACTCTGGCTGGGCAGTCCCATCACTCTGGCTGGGCAGTCCCATCACTCTGGCTGGGCAGCGCGTGAGGACAGTCCCATCACTCTGGCTGGGCAGCGCGTCAGGACAGTCCCATCACTCTGGCTAGGCAGTCCCATCACTCTGGCTGGGCAGCGCGTCAGGACAGTCCCATCACTCTGGCTGGGCAGTCCCATCACTCTGGCTGGGCAGTCCCATCACTCTGGCTGGGCAGCGCGTCAGGACAGTCCCATCACTCTGGCTGGGCAGCGCGTCAGGACAGTCCCATCACTCTGGCTGGGCAGTCCCATCACTCTGGCTGGGCAGCGCGTCAGGACAGTCCCATCACTCTGGCTGGGCAGTCCCATCACTCTGGCTGGGCAGCGCGTCAGGACAGTCCCATCACTCTGGCTGGGCAGCGCGTCAGGGCAGTCCCATCACTCTGGCTGGGCAGCGCGTCAGGGCAGTCCCATCACTCTGGCTAGGCAGTCCCATCACTCTGGCTGGGCAGCGCGTGAGGACAGTCCCATCACTCTGGCTGGGCAGCGCGTCAGGACAGTCCCATCACTCTGGCTGGACAGCGCGTCAGGGCAGTCCCATCACTCTGGCTGGGCAGCGCGTCAGGACAGTCCCATCACTCTGGCTGGACAGCGCGTCAGGACAGTCCCATCACTCTGGCTGGGCAGTCCCATCACTCTGGCTGGGCAGCGCGTCAGGGCAGTCCCATCACTCTGGCTGGGCAGCGCGTCAGGGCAGTCCCATCACTCTGGCTGGGCAGTCCCATCACTCTGGCTGGGCAGCGCGTGAGGACAGTCTCATCACTCTGGCTGGGCAGTCCCATCACTCTGGCTGGGCAGCGCGTCAGGGCAGTCCCATCACTCTGGCTGGGCAGTCCCATCACTCTGGCTGGGCAGCGCGTCAGGACAGTCCCATCACTCTGGCTGGGCAGTCCCATCACTCTGGCTGGGCAGCGCGTGAGGACAGTCTCATCACTCTGGCTGGGCAGTCCCATCACTCTGGCTGGGCAGCGCGTCAGGGCAGTCCCATCACTCTGGCTGGGCAGCGCGTCAGGGCAGTCCCATCACTCTGGCTGGGCAGTCCCATCACTCTGGCTGGGCAGCGCGTGAGGACAGTCTCATCACTCTGGCTGGGCAGTCCCATCACTCTGGCTGGGCAGCGCGTCAGGGCAGTCCCATCACTCTGGCTGGGCAGCGCGTGAGGACAGTCCCATCACTCTGGCTGGGCAGTGCGTGAGGGCAGTCCCATCACTCTGGCTGGGCAGCGCGTCAGGGCAGTCCCATCACTCTGGCTGGGCAGCGCGTGAGGACAGTCCCATGCCACGATGACTGGGCACCGCGTGAGGACTGTGTGGGTGGCCGTGTCTGCGGCGACTCGATCCAGGTCTGTCCGGGCCTCTCCGCTGAATGTCGATATGGGACAGCGGCGGCGGCGGGGTGGTCTGTCCAGTCTCCATGTTCCCGGTCAGAACCAACTCATCTGTCCGATAGAGTGGACCAAACCCAGCGGGACACCCGACACTGATTCATTCCCGGTACGAATTACATCCGCCGCGCCACGCCAGTCCCCGACTGACCGGCAATGCTATCAAGTTATCAACAGACACAGCCACCAGACACCGCAGGCCGCTATTGTATTCGCTGCGTGCGCCAGAGGTGGTATGCTAAGAATAAGGTATGTCTATGAGGTTAGATTACGCCACATCATATGGTTAGCTTTGCAATACACCTCTGAGCTAGACGACATTTCGTGGAAGCCTTCATAATCAACTAGAGCAATCTGAGAGCACTGCATGTATTTACATTAGTGACCAGTTAGCTGTTTACATGAGTTGATTGCCTTAACTCATAGGTTGATCACACAGGTGACATTTTCGGAACAAGGTAAAAATAAACAGCTCTGATCAGCCGTTGTCTCAACATTGTTAATCTTAGACCGCGAGATAGTTTGATCAGGACACATGGTCTGATCAAGTATAGTGGATGCAATCTATGCCACAACGTTTTGCAAAGTTCAGGTAAGCCAGCGTGAATCAATTTACGTCATATTGCTTTGTAAAGTTCAGGCATAAGATTAACTGGGTTACTTAAAGTTCAAACTTTATTTTCGGCATTCTTATCCTTTCCTTACATAATCTTGCCCTTTTTGCCGTAAACTGCAACACATGTTATCTGGCCTTCAACACTTATTACAGTGCATATGCTATTCGATTTAAAACATCTTTAAGGAAATAATAACATTTGAAAGCAATACCTGATGAATTTGTCCAAAGGCAAACATCACGAATATATTCGTACATACATGTGGCAAAGCAAGAGGCCAAAATCAATTCAAAGACCGTTCTCCGTATTACTTTTACAAAGAAGTCCAGCGTCATGAGATGGTCAATTAACTGGAAAGATCGGTAAGAAATTAATTATTCTTCGGCTCGAACGTATTTCAAAAAACGCAGCGCCTCTTTCCTATTCTCAGAAAATAGCTTCAATTAAACATTTTTGTTTCATGAACCTCCACTGCTTAAAGGAAATAGTTCACCTTGGAACATTTTTTCCAAACACGATTTGATTATATTTTGAAATACATTTCTTTTTATATTGTCAAAAATGGCCATACATCGCGCCGATTCAGGACAGAAGGTCGTAAATTATTAATTTTATCAAAACTATATACATACTCTCTGAGTCAGAGTCCTGACGTCACGCGAATGAAAACAAAAATGGCTCAGCCAATACTGGCGGCCGGCGGTTCGCTTGCTAGCACCAGCTGAAAGCTGATTGGCTGATTGTATAGCCACTGCCCAGGCTATAGTTAGCACCGCATTCTTTCGTCAGCACCGCATTCCTTCGCCAAAAAATCAAATATACTCGGCTGTACTGATACAAAAATGTACTCCCCCAAGGGAGTATGTTGGGATTTGTCTATTTGGCCAACCCCCGTTTTGTATTTGTCCATAACCGGAGTAGCTACTCCATAGCTACTCCGGTTATACACCAGAATGACTCCCCCATTACTCACAAGTTACTGAAAAGACTCTCCATGGAGTCTTTTCAGTCAAGAAAACTTACAGATAGGGGTTTCCCAACACGGGCTACAAAACTGCTATATCAGTTCAAAACCCCATGTTGAAGGTGAACTATTTCCTTTAACGACAGTACATGGGATGGAAAGCGGTATCGAATAAAGTTGAGGTGGTTTACACAGGTGCTTCAGAGATGCATCGAGTCAGTTGGCACCAGACAGAACTCGGCGGCCTGTCTGGCCGCGCCAACCAGATCATGGTATTTACCGGCGAATAAGAGGCCCCCCTTCACCCCGTCCCTTGCAGCCTCCCTTCCTGCCTTCCACTCCCCGCAGGCAATGGCCATTACCGTACATACACCGAGCGACCGCGGCGCACGAAAACAGGCATCTCTGATACTGCAGGAGTGGCATCGGCTCTCTCTCTCTCTCTCCCTCTCTCCCTCTCCCTCTCTCCCTCTCTCCCTCTCTCCCTCTCTCCCTCTCTCCCCCTCTCTCCCTCCCTCTCCCTCCCTCTCCCTCTCTCTCTCTCCCTCTCGCACTCGCACTCATGGACGGTCACATAGACAGGCGATGAGAATGACACATCATGGTTGAGGACGATTTGTTCGGACGAACACAGGGCTGAACACAGGAGTGGATACAGACACCAGGAAGGAGATGTGTTACTCCGTTTTGGGCATGGGGCCGAACGCTGATGCAGGAAGCAATGTGCCGCGGCTAACTGCAGTGGTCCATTACCCCTCGCTCATTAGCGAGCCGAGCCATGAGAAACACAGACTGGAACTAGAAAACGGCGGGCGGTTCCAGTGGCAAGCGGCTATTTCCACAGAGGATTTCCTCATCTACTGCTGATGTAACAATAGTCCCTCCACCGAGATTCAACCACTCTCATTTGCATCACCTCCCGATTTACCGTGCATGACGACTGCGTTCTTCAATTTTATAAAGTGATGCCCCTAGTTGCATAATTGATTAGCAAGAATACACAAGACTCAGCTGTTCCTATGGTGCGCCTTGCGGGTCTTTGATGTGGAGAGAACTTGGCGCTTGTGCAGCTGATCGCGATTAGAAGAACGCTGCAGTGCAGTTCCCAGCCGGCACAACGTTGCACGTTTGCGAACACACACAGCAGTGGATACCAGCACAGAGACATACAAGTGGAGATCGTCACATCTGACCTTCATCCGAACCATGGTCCGGATGATGATCCTTAATTGTCGGACCTGATTCCTTGCCACTATTGTGCCTCGTGCCATACAAACATGGACATTGATAAAAAAGTCATGGGCAAAACGTGTCGTCGACTGATGTGTCACTGATGTGACTGATGTGTCACTGATGTGACTGATGTGTCACTGATGTGTCACTGATGTGTCACTGATGTGACTGATGTGTCACTGATGTGACTGATGTGTCACTGATGTGTCACTGATGTGTCACTGATGTGGCTGATGTGTCACTGATGTGTCACTGATGTGTCACTGATGTGACTGATGATGTGTCACTGATGTGACTGATGTGTCACTGATGTGACTGATGATGTGTCACCATTGCTGATCGGTTTGCCCGGTATTTAGGTTTTAGCAGTATTCTCCCGCATAGCTTTATGAACAATCGGCTGCTATAACCCTCGCCAGTGCAGCAGGGCCGGCGCCACATATTTTCGGTTGGGGGGGGGGCAGCTTTTCCAGAAAAAGGGCCCTTGGCCAAAAGGGCCCACCCAGCCTGCAATATTATGTAATATATATTTAATATCATTTCCGTCTTTCTCGTTCCCGCACGGATTACCATTTATTTATGATCAAGCTTGAACACTTTAAATAGAGCATCACAGCCTTTACTTTCAAGTGGCATTGTGGCGTCACACAGTTCAAGTTTGTACTCAATGTGACTAAGTTATAACTTTTTCATTTCTTGCGATATGTACGAAGGATGTTTACTATAGTTCACTAGTTACCAGAAGGAATTTACTAGTCATCACATTTTATTTCGGTGCTATCATCTCAGACAGGCACGTAGCCAGGATTTCGTCCAGGGGGGGGGGAGGCGCTTCGAAAGGGCCCCCTTCCCGAGCGTTGAAAGGGCTCCTTCCCAAGCGTTGAAAGGGCCAAACAAAACGGATGAAAAGGCTCGTTACAAGGATGGATAATTCAGTATGACAGGAATGGCATGGGCCATACCAACTTTTAGGAGCTGGAGTTAGCAAACTGCCATATCAACTTTGAAGCCAGCGACCCAATTTGGAATCAGCTATAACAACTTGGATTATTTGTTAAGCTCAAGACCTGGAACTCTTAAACAAATTGCGCCGCGGAACGGCGGGAATATTTTGAGTCTTATGCCCTGTATATGGATTCCCATCAACGCGTCGCATTGCGTATGGTGCGGACCTCTAAAAATGCTATTGTGCGTTTAAAAGTGCGGAGAAAAAAAGGTGCTAAAGTGAACTATTTTGCCCAATTTTATTGGAAAGTAGCAACAAAATGCGCCGAGAAACGGCCCGATTTTTGTTTCTAACCCGCATATAATTGAATTTGTAGCGGAGCGAAAATTTTGAGTTGTATTCCCCTGGGCAACTGCATTCTTACTGTTGAAAGGCTCGAGGTCCCCTCAGATCGTCTAGGGGCCTCTCCCACATTTTCAACGCCCTTCTGACCTGTTCAGGGATTCATCTGGGATCCGCGAAAAGACATGATGTGGAGTGGGTGATATATATTAAATATAAAGAGGGCTTACTCTACAATACAAATTATAATAGGAGCTTTCGGGTATATTGTAACAACCTGACGAAGGGTGTTACAATACACCCGAAAGCTCCGATTTTAATATTTGTATTTTGGAGTAAGTCCTCTTTCTATTTAATGAATTTCGCCGTAGTGGCACAAAAATGTGATATTTGCGACTTTTCAATCACACAATTATAACAGCTTGGGTGCAGTTGCTTACCAGTTTCAGATATGTTTCATGGATTTCGAGCCATCAACGACATTATAAATATATATATAT
>JAXIVJ010014208.1:12500-30000 GCA_036785665.1 Chirona hameri | reverse complement strand
CTCTTCGCTTGACGGGGCCAGCTGTATTGGCTCTTCGCTTGACGGGGCCAGCTGTATTGGCTCTTCGCTTGACGTGGCCAGCTGTATTGGCTCTTCGCTTGACATGGCCAGCTGTATTGGCTCTTCGCTTGACATGGCCAGCTGTATTGGCTCTTCGCTTGACGTGGCCAGCTGTATTGGCTCTTCGCTTGACGTGGCCAGCTGTATTGGCCCTTCGCTTGACTGGGCCAGCTGTATTGGCTCTTCGCTTGACGGGGCCAGCTGTATTGGCGCTTCGATTGACGGGGCCAGCTGTATTGGCTCTTCGCTTGACTGGGCCAGCTGTATTAGCTCTTCGCTTGACGGGGCCAGCTGTATTGGCTGTTCGCTTGACGAGGCCAGCTGTATTGGCTGTTCGCTTGACGGGGCCAGCTGTATTGGCTGTTCGCTTGACAGGGCCAGCTGTATTGGCTCTTCGCTTGACGGGGCCAACTGTATTGGCTCTTCGCTTGACGGGGCCAGCTGTATTGGCTCTTCGCTTGACGGGCCAGCTGTATTGGCTCTTCGCTTGACGTGGCCAGCTGTATTGGCTCTTCGCTTGATGGGGCCAGCTGTATTGGCTCTTCGCTTGACGGGGCCAGCTGTATTGGCTCTTCGCTTGACAGGGCCAGCTGTATTGGCTCTTCGCTTGACGGGGCCAGCTGTATTGGCTCTTCGCTTGACGGGGCCAGCTGTATTGGCTCTTCGCTTGGCGGGGCCAGCTGTATTGGCTCTTCGCTTGATGGGGCCAGCTGTATTGGTTCTTCGCTTGACGGGGCCAGCTGTATTGGTTCTTCGCTTGACGGGGCCAGCTGTATTGGCTCTTCGCTTGACGGGGCCAGCTGTATTGGCTCTTCGCTTGGAGGCAGAGTTGGTGTGGCAGAGCCACACCAACATTTCATTTTTGTAATGCAAATGTATTGGAGCATCTTGTCAGGCTATGAAAAATAGCAAAAATTGTACTAAATACATAAAAGACAAGAAAAGTGCAACAAAATGCTTCTTAGGCCCAACCGAGGTTGCACCCCCCCCCCCCCCCCCCCCCCCTCCACCAGTCTCGTCCCTTCAAATCACCTTATTCTATTTGCATACAAGAAGGTTAATCCCACAAGTATTTATGAACTAATCCCTTCTCTGTAAAGTATTTATTTAATCTAATTTTGAAGGAAGCAAGTGTCACTGCATCAGTGACATCCCCTGGTAGCTTATTTCAATGTCCTACAACCCTTCTGTGACGTATTGTAAACATACCGTAGTTGCGTGCTGTATATAGACCGTAGGTACCCCTGCCATCTAGGGGCAGACAGGTAAAGGTGTGACCTTGGAGCAGGGGGGTTAGTTGTGTACGTAGCGTGGAGTGGCCATCTTGTAGACCTTGAATATACCTTGTTGTGATCTAGAGACCGAGTGTTCAGTAGAGACTGTGGTGAACTAACCAACACGTTACATGGTGTCAGAAACTCGAACCCATTTGAAAGATGAATCCGTCATTTCGCCCTCCAAGTGAGTTAAATGTGGTGTCGCTGAACCTGGCCACCGAGTGGCGGCAATGGCGCCGGGATTGGTCGTATTATGCGACGGCATCAGAGCTGTCTGCCAAGCCGCCGCCGGTGCAAGTGGCTGTTTTTTAACTGTGCGGGGCGAGGCGCGCAAGAAGTCGCCTCCCATTTCACGGAATGGAGAGAGGAGCACGGACTGGCAGCGCTGCTTGAGCAGTTCGAGACCTTTTGTATCCCGAGGCAAAACGTGATCTTGGAACGATACTACTTCTATAATCGAAGCCAGCAGCCTGGAGAGTCTGTGGCCCAGTTTGTGTCTGGACTGCGGTCCCTCGCTGCGACATGTGAGTTTCCAGATGAGGAAAACATGTTAAGGGACCGGGTCGCCATGGGCGTGCGAGATCCCCGGGTCCAACAGGCTTTACTCAAAAGGTCAGACTTGACCCTGCCTAAGGCCCTGGACATTGCCTTGGCTGAAGAGGCAGCAGGTCGTGATGTCAAAGTGATGGGTGGGCAGGAACAGCAGCCCACTTTTGCTGCAGTGTCAGAAGGTTGTGCCGCTGTCGTGGGTGGTACTTCCCGGCAGTGCAAGTTTTGTGGACGTTCCCATGTGATGAACAGGCAGATGTGCCCCGCGTGGGGAAAACAGTGTATCGCATGTGGTAGTGCCAATCATTTTGCAAGAAGTGAGGTTTGTCGCGAACAGACTGACCGCCCTACCGGCGGACAGGCAGGTTCTACCGGCCGACAGGCAGCGCGCCCTGCCGGTGGACAGGCAGCGCGCCCTGCCGGTGGACGGTCGGGACGGCCGCCGCCGTCTGGTCAGTGGCAGCGGGAGCAGACCAGGTGGGGCAGACCAGGCCAGCACCTGACTGCTGCCGTCCAGTCACAGTCGTCGGGAGCCCCAGACGAAGATGGGACTCCAGCTTCAGAGCACGACATCATGACGTCTGTGTGTGACGGCTTTCCAACGGCTGGAGGTGATCCAGGCGACTACGAGTTCTGATCCCGTTCTCACCGCGGTCATTCGACAGCTACAGACGGGCTGGCCGGAACATAGACGCCACCTACCGGACAGCCTGCGGCAGTTCCATGCTTTCCGTGAGGAACTGACCGCCCAAGACGGGTTACTGTATAAGGGGCGGTGTCTCGTGATCCCAACCTCCTTGCAACGTGATATCGTTGCTCGCCTGCACAGCACGCACATAGGAGTTGCGTCCATTCTCAGGCTGGCGCGCCAAAATGTGTTCTGGGTTGGCATGTCCAGCATGATCAGAGAAGCGATCCTCCGGTGTCCTGTGTGCCTGGCGTATCGGCCCTCGCAGGCGGCTGAGCCTCTCCTGCCGCATGAGATTCCGAGCCGGCCATGGGAAAAGGTGGCCATAGATTTGTTTGAGTTGCGTGGCTCCACCTATCTTCTGCTGGTGGATTACTACACCAATTTTGTAGAGATTGAACCCCTTGCACGTTATACGGCGGCCCATGTGATATCGGCCTTAACCTGCCAGTTTGCTCGGTATGGCCTGCCCGAGACACTGGTTAGTGACAATGGGCCCCCGTTCAGTAGTGACGTGTTCCGTGCCTTCGTCATTGCTCTCGATATCCGGCACACGACTTCTAGCCCGAGATATCCTCAGTCCAACGGGAAGGTCGAGAACTCAGTCAAAACTGTGAAAAGTCTGATGAACAAAGCTCTCGCTGACGGCAAAAATCCCCTCTGGGCATTGATGATGTGGCGGAATGCTCCAAGTGAAGGGATGACCGTCTCTCCTGCGCAGAAATTGTTTGGGCGGGCCTGTCGCACGTTCTTACCGACGCGTCGGTCCAACCTGCTCCCGTGCTACCCCACGGCAGTGCCAGAGATTCTGGCGCGACAGAAAGCCCGTCAGGCCTCGTACCATGATCGGAAGGCCAGACCTTTACTTCCATTGGTTCTCGGCCAGTCAGTACGGATGCGGCTTCCGGGCCAGGAAACGTGGTCCCCTGGTGTGTGTGTCCGAACAGCGGGCCCTCGCTCGTATTGGGTGCGTGTTGGGGGAGTCCTGTACCGCCGTAATCGCCGGCAGCTTCTGAGCACGACAGAACCTCGGCCCCCGCCGTTAGTCCCAGAACCACTCCTTCCACCCGCTCGGCCGGTGCCTGTGGAGGTCTCTCCAGAAGCAGGTGGCGAGGGTCCGGTGCCGGTGTCCCCGCCATGGTCCCCGCCATGGTCCCCGCTAGGTGTTCTGCGGTCTCCTTCTCGCACCCCTCTCCAGAGACCACAGCCGGCCTCACCTCCCGAACCCGGGTCAGTGCCTGTCGATACTAGCGGGCCTCCATCACGTCCGTCTATCCCTATCCGCAGATCAGAGCGAACCGGCCGCCCCCCGCGTTATCTAGCTGATTATGTGTCGCGTTAGGTCATAGCGGTCCGTGTGCTACAGAGCGTGGTAATCATAGGTAGGTGACTTCTGTTGCCGTGTGTTTGTTCGTTTGCCTTGTTCTCAACCCTATGTTCGCACTTAAGCTGAGAATGTTCGTTGGTTGTAGTGTGGTACACTGATACATGGCCTCAGGCTGTGCGATGTCTATGTCGGCGTCTGTTCGTTGTCGTTACAGAAGAGGAGATGTGACGTATTGTAAACATACCGTAGTTGCGTGCTGTATATAGACCGTAGGTACCCTGCCATCTAGGGGCAGACAGGTAAAGGTGTGACCTTGGAGCAGGGGGGTTGGTTGTGTACGTAGCGTGGAGTGGCCATCTTGTAGACCTTGAATATACCTTGTTGTGATCTAGAGACCGAGTGTTCAGTAGAGACTGTGGTGAACTAACCAACACGTTACACCTTCTACTATAAAATGACTCATAGTCTAGTCCTACTTTGTTTCATAATGATTTTATGCTGATGGTCTCAACCTCGATTTTCCCTTTTGAACTCAAACATGCCCTTTAAATATCCAGAATGCTGACCATTTACAAATTTGAAGACTTCAATTACATCTCCTCTTAGCCTTCTATATCTAAGTGAAAACATACCCAATTTCATTAATCTATCTTCATAAGGTACACTACCAAGACATTAATCATTTTTGTTGCCCTTTTTTAACTCTTTCTAACAACCCAGACTGGTTATTGATTCGATTCTGATTGAATTAATTGGAATTGTTCAATCAAAATCTCTAGAATCAAAGAAGAATCGATTCACCACCAGATTTTTGTATTCATGAATCATGATTTAATCAATACCCGCATAGAAACAAGGCTGATTGAATCAAAAAGACTGTGCAATGCTATTTCAATGGCTATTCAAACATGATTTGATCAAAAAAAAAATTGATTCTTTGAATCGGAATCATTTCTCAAAGTGGTTATCCATGAATCAAACGGTGACTGGATTATTCATATTCCAAAATGAATTGTGATTGAATCCTTCCAAAAAAGGTGATTCGATAACCAATCTGTAATACACAACCAGCAACCAGTCTCATATGCTGGAGACCAGGCTTGCACACAATACTCCAAATGTGGTCTAACGTACGCACAATACAGTTGTGTTATTACCTTTTCACTTTTGTATGAAACATTTCCCCTAGCATTCTTCCTAGCTTTTACAACCTGGTCTGACGCTGATAGTCCACTATTGGCAAGAGGTCTACGAAAGCCATGCGACATGTTTATGGGTTATTTTACACGTATAATTCGATGGGAGCATCCATTTTCACAACCTGACCCCACTTAATGGCCCTCAGATCAAGGTCAGGTCACATAAGGAAAACATTTGAAAGTGATTAATCTAAATACAAAAAGACATGTTTCTAGACCAGTTGTGTCTCAGAAATACAAAGGTGGCATTTATTTGTCTGTTTCTGGTCACTAAAAGCCAAACAAAGGCATCTTAAACAAATGATGTCATGAGTTACTTATACTTAGGGAGCTATAAGTCGGTTAAAATAAAGATATTACTTTGAAATTTGGTTTGGATATCCTCCATACTTGGTTCTCCAATATTCATTCTTTTTTCCATATCGTTGAAAATGTTGATTTTACGGATCCCCCCAAGGGCGGATCCAGCCGGCCGTTTTGGGGGGGGGGGACCAAACCGTTTTTTTAGCGGACCTTACCTACCCCCAATTTCGAATTTCTTCCCGGATTTGGGCCACTTTATTTTGCAACCACACGATTTCGATTTTTTTCCCCATTTTTTTTTTTAGGTTTTCGACCTTTTGGGATATCGAAAAAGGAAAGATGTCAGCTTGCAGTTTGTATTGTTCCGACATTGCCTTACACTGATAAAAACTATGTCAATTGTCAGCTGTACCCAGGGGCGTCGCCGATAATTTTTGAGTGGGGGGGTCGGCTGAAATGACGACAAAAAAATGTACCCCAATTTGTTATGCTTGTATTTAAGCCTTTTCAACATTTCTAATGTGGATTTGCATGTTATAGTAGGTACTTGTTATTTAGCGCCGCGAAGCGGCGCGATTTTTTTTTTGCTCGGGTTTGCCTGATAAAACCCAGAAACATAGGCATTTTTAGCTTCTTAGCCTTGTAGAGGATAATAAGCTAAAAATGTTATTCATTCAATTCAGCGTTACGACGAAACGAAGACGATGACGATGGCTTCGTTATGACGATGGCAACTGATGTGACGCCGCGAAGCGGCGTGAACATTTTAATTTTAGGTCGTGGAAAACGCATTTTTAATATTGGAACCAGACCGTGAGTGGAGCCAAGCCTCAGGTAACCCCTTTTCCTGGTTGCACATCTCGGTATGATGCAAAATGTTGAAATGAAGGTAGTTTTTCATATACATTAGCCTCGGATAGTAAATCACGATGGCCGGTGGCAGACTGCGCTCAATAGTACATATGATAATAATCACTGTAGTCTGTATACATACCTATGTACCGAACTGTAACAAACAACTGGTAACGGTGAAAATGGTTTCAAAGTAGCAAGAGGCAGACCGACATTTCCGCGCATTAATGGTCCCTGTGGATCTGGAGGAGCCTGGGGAGATGGCTTGGGGAGATAGTCCTGGCCTGGTCCCCACTATTAGCTCTTCGGGCCAACAAGTTGGGCACCGCTGGAACAGCTTCCGGTTGCCGAAGTCCGCGTCTTTGCGTTCGC
This sequence comes from Chirona hameri, assembly GCA_036785665.1. Lineage (NCBI taxonomy): Eukaryota > Metazoa > Arthropoda > Thecostraca > Balanomorpha > Balanidae > Chirona > Chirona hameri. Next base: position 23,373 of record JAXIVJ010014208.1, on the reverse strand, counting down.
GTCGCCTTTTTCGGAACTCGGCAGACAAGCTAAACATGTAGCCCGCTTTAAAGATAATATTTTATGAAGAGAGTTGGCCCTGGGGCCAGCAATTACCGCCAAGGAGAGCCTCTGCAAGACACTTAATGGAATTAATTTTCCAAATTTGTATATGCAATTGCGAAACTTGTGTCATGCCGCGAAGCGGCGCGAAATTTTTCAGTTTTTGACTGAAGCTAGCTTGATTTTGACTGCTGCAATTTTGGGATGCCCAGTACCGTTCTAAAAACGCAAATATAGCATGCATTAAATTTCACGTCTTGGGGGGGGGGGGGCAAAACATAGTTTGGCCCCCCTTAAACAGGCTTGGGGGGGGGGGCATGGCCCCCTTCGCCCCCCCCCCCCCTGGATCCGCCCTTGGTCGTGGGTCTAGTTATTCCTTCGTCGACGACGAAATCATTATTTATGAACGTGTTCATTTTTTTTTCTTAAAATTTCACAGAACACGGAATTTTATTGTTTTTTTTTGTATATGCGTTGAGGCTCATATTACAGTTATTTATATATATTTTTTATTTTGTTTTGGGGGGGGCCAAAAGACATGTTGGCCCCCCCTTCCAGGCTTTTGGGGGGGCCATGGCCGGATTGCCCCCCCCCCCCTGGATCCGCCAGTGCCCCCCCCCCCCCCCACCCAAGCAGTTTTTATTTTGATTTTAGGGGTAAAAATATAAAAATTACTAAAATCTGAGATACCTATTTTGAAAAGAATGTAAATTTGCTTGCTTTTTAGATTGTTTGTTTCCAATTTGCTTCAACACCCGATTTTCTACGATTTTTCAAATATGGATCTTTTTACACGAAAAATAGCATGACTTGACGTCACTAAAACGTCATTATCTCCCAAATTAATCCACCAATTGCATTGATATTTAGGGAAAAGACGTAGAATTGATGCAGCATCAGGTACTTGAAGTTTCATGTTGATGTCTATAATGGTTATCAAGTTAATGAAACAATCCTGGAGAGGGCATATGCTGCACCCCAGCGCGCTGGGCGCGGGTGATGCACCTATGACCTATGCACCTATGAGGGTGCATTTGCCCTAATGCCCCGCCCCATCCTGGATCTGCCAGTGGGTAGCAGGCCGTTAGCGAGAAGTTGTTGAGCGGGAGGGTGGGGGTAGATCGGGCCGGGTCAGCCATCTACCGCTGTACGTCCGGCCATGTGGGGCCCGGTGTGTGTGGGGGGGGGGGGGGAAATCACGGTTTTAGGACCTTTGAGGGGGATGGGGGCATGTCCCCTTAGCATATCCATGACTTCTGCCCCCCTTCCCTATATCCGCCCCTGGAGATAAACTTATTTTACGACTGTTCGTGGACACTGGACACTTATTTTCGCGAATCGTTTTCGCTATCGCCCAACAAGCTATAGTAGCTACCCCTTTTATGCTATATTTCCAGAAACTTACTTAGCATGGATTGTAGAGAGTTCCTCAATCATTGCAATTCTACCAAGCATGCTGTTATAACACTCATTTATATAATTTCCAGCGGCTCAAGGGACCCAAAGTCTAAAACAGATTGCTGTTTGAACGCACCATATTGATGGATGTACCCATGACGTCACGCTTTTCGCTGCCTTGGGGCTGAATTGTATCTAAGGCCTTGGAATAAATGGTGAATGAATGGATGAACTTGACATTCAATCATAGCAGAAGCCAATCTTGTGTACCAACTTTTAGATGCCATAGGTATCATAATTGTATTTTCTACAAAGTACCTACATCTTTAAGTGCAAAGAAAGGACTCAACGATGTACGTGTAGGTATGGTTACAAATTACCTGTAATTAGAGCTAAACATAAATTAAGTTTCATATCCTTTGGAACGAATTCAGCACCAAAAAAATAAAGCAAGTCAGCTTTCTTGGGGGGGAGCGTCCCACCCCCCTGATTTTTGACCGGGGGGAGGACGCCCCCCCCCCCCCCCCCGTCCGGCGACGCCCATGCCTGCAACCCAATGTGCTAATTGCATGATAAAGGCTTGAGTGTAAGCAATGGGATCCATTTAGAAATACACTTAATGCAGGGGCGGATCTAGGATTTTTTTTCCGAAGGGGGGGTGGCAGCTGACCCAGGGAGCGTCATTTTTGCCGTCAAGGGGCGTCATGGGTCTACAGGGGCTCCAAAGGTTATTAAAAAAGAACTGCAAAAACTGCAAATTATCTTACACTTAGTATGTTTTTTTGTGTTGTCTTAGTTGTGTTTTTGTCAATGTTTTTCAACAGTGATGGGACGTTTGTGTCCGTGAATGGCCGAGGGCCCGCTCCGTAAGCCGGATCGGCGGCGCGCAGTGCTCAGCTCGCGTGTCGTGAGGGGCGATTCTGCGTGCGAGGCGCGGTCGGAAGCGCGCCTTATTGCCGACACCGGGAGCGCTTGGCTTTGATGCAACCGAACAAACAACCAAACCATCTAATGGCTTTGCATTCTATGAGGACTTGTCGTGCAGAGCATGACGAATCGGTAGACATGCCATTGGTCTGCATTTTCGTCATACCATACGCGATAGCCCTGGCCAAACGAAAGGGGCGCGAATTCGAACAAAATGTCGATTAAAAAAGGCCCTCGATAGATTTGTCAAAAAAAATGCATTTTTACAATGGTGCATCTCCCGTAGTTTGAGCCCTCCGAACCCTTCCAACGAACCGCGTCCGGTCAGTGACAGCGCCCCTCCGGCTAGTGACGGGGCCCCTCCAGCTAGTGACGGCGCCCCCTCTGGTCAGTGACGGCGCCCCTCCGGCCAGTGACGGCGCCCCTCTGGCCAGTGACGGTGCCCCTTCGGGTAATGATGGTGCCCCTCCGACTAGTGACGGCGCCCCTCCGGCCAGTGACGGCGCCCCTCCGGTCAGTGAAGGCGCCCCTCCGGCCAGTGACGGCGCCCCTCCAGCCAGTGAAGGCGCCCCTCCGGCCATTGACGGCGCCCATCCGACCAGTGACGGCGCCCCTCCGGCAATTGATGGCGCCCCTCCGGTCAGTGACCGCGCCCCTCCGGCGAGTGACGGCGCACCTCCGGGGTCCGACCAGTGACGGCGCCCCTCCGGACAGTTACGGCGCTTCTCCCGCCAGTGACCGCGCCCCTCAGTCCTCCGGCGAGTGACGGCGTCCCTCCGACTAGTGACTGCCCCTCTCCGGACCGTGATGGCGTCCCTCCGAGTAACGGCGCCCCTCCGACTAGTGACTGCCCCTCCGCCCGTGACGGCGCCCCTGGCCAGTGACGGCGCCCTTCCGGCTAGTGACGGGGGGGGGGTCGCTTCTCCTTCTGCACGGTGCGGAAGGATAGGCACCCCCTGCAAATGTTTCGCCAATATTGATGGCGCCCCTGTCAATCGGGTGGCGCCCCTCAGGCATGGGTGGAGCTTTTAACAAAAAGTTGATGGGACAGAATGTCGTATAGGCTGGTTGTTTGCAATGGTTCGGGTGAAAAATGGTAATTTCAACGCCAGAAAACCTTCACATCTTACAAAGTTGGTGGGGCAAAACACAAAGCTGGTGGGGCAGTCGCCTCGTGCCCTCAGGCCTCAAGGCAATGATCTAGTCCTTTGTGAATGTCTGCGTGCGCCACTTACATGCACTCCTGATAATCGGACAATTATCACTCCTAGAAGCAGACTTGTGCTTGATTCCAGTGGAATTGAATCCGATTCCGGAATCGATTTCGTTTGTACTGGAATCGGATTAGATTCCATTGGCATCTTGGTGGAATCGGAATCAGGTGGAGCCAATCATTTTTAGCAAATGATGGAATCGGAATCGGAAGCAATGGCAATTGCAAGTGATTCCGTGTTATTTTCGTAAAAATAACTCTGACCATGCATTTAAGTTTCCCTGAAGGCAATTTGTTTCTTTCAGCATGCATACATAAAGCAAAGCTAGGCGATTATTTTTTCCTAATGAGGGTCAATAAACATGATAAGTAATTCTACTTATTTAGGTGGAGACACAACGATCTTCACTTATAGCAATATTTTTTTTTTTGTACCATACATTCCATAAAATTATCATATCTTTCAAGACAGTGATTTCCTTGTGTATCATATTGGAAAATAGCAGCTTGCAATAGGTCCAATTGTCCATGCATCATGATTATAGGTGTGTCGAAATATCATATTGTTTTGAACCTTCGTTAGACTCTGACGTTTCTGAACTGTCACGATTTTGCAGTACAGGCCAGTTTTTTCTCAACAAATGCATGCAATTCTTTGAAGTTTTATAGCAAAATAGCCATAGTAAATATACCTGTATAAGATATTTAATATTACAATTCGTGTCATTCATGTCATTTGTACAAAATATAGATATGATCGGAAATTGTTGATGCAGAGTGGAATCAATGGAATCGGATTCGGAATCAAGCTTTTTAGGTGCCCTGGAATCGGATTCGGAATCGATTCTCCCAGTAACATATCTACTGGAATCGGAATCGAAATCAGAGCCATCTGGTTTGACATGGAATCGGAATCGATTCCGCCCGCTGAAGCGGAATCAAACACAAGTCTGCCTTGAGGTAAATAGCGACTTAGGAACATGATAGGCGCTACTAGAATCAAATGCCGCCCCATGGAGCATTTCTCCCCCGTATCCCCCGAGCGTCCCCCCCCCCCCTCCCCCACACACACTCAGTCCGCCGACTCTGACCCGTCACCTGGGGACCGGCAGCTGACGGAGCTCCAGGAGAGCCTCAGAGACTTCTCGCAGCATGTCCTGGAGCAGGCGTCGACAGAGGAGTCTGAGCAAGTGTGTGGAGGAGAACTGCTCCCTTGACCACTAAACCAGGTTAGTGTGATGCTCATTTTTGTGTAGTTATTATGTCGAGCTGTGTAGTTAGCAGTCCAGTAGACGTGTCGTCCATAAGTTGACACCTTGCCATGCTCAAACTGCTGTTTATATGCAGTAGGCGTTATGTGATACTTGAAGAATGACTGCGGTATTTAACTTTCCGATGTATTTGAGACTTAACTTTAAGTGAAGCCACGTACGCGAGCTGCTTGTTAACGTTTCATATAGAGTTAGGCGGCAAAATCAGGTATAAAACTATATGTAGCTTTCCGATACCTGCATGACGCTAATACTTTTTCGTCTCTTTTGCCTTCCGTATTTCTTCTTTACTTCGTATTATCTTATAACTTCTTCAGTCCCTTAGCAATACAATACCAACATGCATATGCTCGTCTTTTTCAGCCGTGACCAGAGAGCCAGCGGCCATTCTCGTCTCGCCGGCTGCCCGTGACTCGGCCGGGGACTGGAGCCGGAAACCGTGCTTTGGGTGGTGCCTGGAATAAAACTCCAAGCTGAATTAGCTCTTTTACGGGAAGACGGCGAGCGAGAGTGGAGGGTCTACACATGCACGAGCCCCAGGGCGCACGAGACTAGGACTGGTTGACAAGCATCGTCATCCGCCCCATCAACCTGTAGAAACCGTCATGTGCCGCGCGGGGCTCCGAGAGTTCCTCAGCGATAGAACACCGTCCCAGTCTTGTCTTGTCAGCAGGGTCTCTGCCCGCTGCCGCCTCCGTTTGCTGCCGCGCCGTTTGTTGCACAGCCTATATGTGAGCCTATGTGAGCCGGGACAGCTTCTATCTACCGGGTACTACAATTAATACTGTTATAGCGCGTTCTGATTGACACTAGAGCTGCCACCTTTCATAAACGAAACTTGAAAGCCCGGACCGACCCAGAGATAAATGACTGAAGATTAAGTTGCGGTACTACAATTAAGCGTCCTGGTGTAACTTGTAGCACATTCTGATTTACACAACAGCTGCCACCTTTCATAACCGAAACTTGACAGCCCGGACCGACCCACAGGTAAATGATTGAAGACGAAGTCGCGACGCCTGCCAAAAGCACGGCATCTGACTTTTTTCTTCAATATTGTAGGAAGAATTGAATTGCCAACGCATCTCCGTACCTACTCACATGACTTGAACCGGACCAATTCAGATGGCACACACATTTGTAAGTATGACATTCACCTGATATTGTTTCCTCTTCAAAATTGAGAGTACCCAAAAAGGTCATCATCACACCGATGTTGTCGCTTAAAACAAGCAAAAACTAAAAATGTGGGATGGAATATCGTTCGGATGGAATATCCTTTAAAGTTGCAGCACTACCGTTCGTGTGGTGGTCTGGGTAGTAGAATACCGTGGTAGCATGCAGTGGTAGAAGTGCGTAGTCGTGATTGGGCCGTTTGCACCACGTTTTTGGTGTATTTTTCGGGGTCCTCCTTAACTTGGTTGGTGATACTAAACACGCAAAAGACCCCCACTATAAGACTGTCAGACTGAGCCGCTGACGTGGCGGCGGAAGAAGGGGGCAGTTGCCCCCCAAACTCAGCCGAGGGCGCTTTGTGTTTGGCAGGGGCTGCTGGCCTGAGAGAGGGTGCTCTGGCCGCCTGAGAAGGGGCGCTCTGGCCGCCTGAGAGGGTGCGCTCTGGCTGCCTGAGAGGGTCGCTCTGGCCGCCTGAGAGGGTTGCTCTGGCCGCCTGAGAGGGGCGCTCTGGCCGCCTGAGAGGGGAGCTCTGGCCGCCTGAGAGGGGGAGCTCTGGCCGCCTGAGAGGGGGCACTCCGGGCGCCTGAGAGGGGGCGCTCTGGCCGCCTAAGAGGGGCGCTCTGGTCACCTGAGAGGAGGCGCTCTGGCCGCCTGAGAGGGGCGCTCTGGCCGCATGAGAGGGGGCGCTCTGGCCGCCTGAGAAAGGGCGTTCTGGCCGCAAGAGAGAGGGCGCTCTGGCCGCCTGAGAGGGGCGCTCTGGCCGCCTGTGAGGGGCGCTCTTGCCGTCTGAGAGGGGGCGCTCTGGCCGCCTGAGAGGGAGCGCTCTGGCCGACTGAGAGGGGCGCTCTGGTCACCTGAGAGGGGGCGCTCTGGCGGTCTGAGAGAGGGCCATCTGGCTGCTTGAGGGGGGCGCTCTGGCCGCCTGAAAGAGGGCGCTTTGGCCGCCTGAAAGGGGCGCTCTGGCCGCCTGAGATAGGCACTCTGGCCGTCTGAGAGGGGCGCTCTGAGCGCCTGAAAGGGGGCGCTCTGGCCGCCTGAGCGGGGGCGCTCTGGCTGATTGAGTGGTGCGCTCTATCCGCCTGATGGGACTCTTTGGCCGCCTGATGGGCGCTCTGGCCGCCCGTGTTTCAAAGCCTCATCTTACATGGATTTGAAAGGAAATAGTATCCGTTCACGAAAACATGTTAATTTGGATGAAGCAATATGCCAAACGTTTATATTTGATACACAAGGGCGTATACTTCAGCAGACCCCCTCATAATTTGACCTTAAAATGACCTTAAAACCAGAACTTAAAATGAGTACCCTCGCATAATTTAGCAGACTTGTAAATCGTGAGGTAGAAGCAATGTCGATTGCACAACCTTAGCGGATCTTTAGATACAAATATATTATTTAATGATCAGCAAGGCACGACAACATTTCCTTTCGTTAGACAAAACGATTGTTTATATCTATGCGAAGTTAAAGTTTCATCCGATTCTATCCAGTTTGTTTGTAACACTTGTTTTTGTTCCACTTCAAATTTGCTGTGACATTTCACGCATCCCTATTTATTTCAAAGCCAGGATTAACCATTAAATATGTTACAAGCGCTTTGTGGAAAATACAATATTTTGATCCGTTGGAATGGTTTCGTTAGAACGTTTTTTATCAGCGTTCGTACGTGTTGTTGGAACGTTTTTTATCCGTATATTTGTTTGGGATCCGTTGGAACGGTTTCGTTAGAACGTTTTTTTAAAGCCCTCGTACGTGTTGTTGGGACGTCTTTTCTCCGTATGTTTTGACAATGCAAGGGGCGGGGCCGGTGGGGCCGCATTTGGAAGCGTTTGTACGTGGATCCGTTGAAACGTTTTTTCTTCTCTCGTTGGAAAGTGTTTTTTTTAGTGTTTGTACGTGTTGGAACGTTTTTTGTCCGTATTTTTGACAATTGCAAGGGACGGGGCCGCGCAAATACATCGGAAAACTTATTTACGACGTAGGGTTAGGTTTTATATACGAGATGGTCTGGGGGGTCTGGGGGTGGAGACAGCTCCCCCCCCCCCCCCCCCCCCAGTAAGTCGCCTCGCAGCGAGTGAATGCGAGCTGAGCGCTCTAAACGTGGGTCCATGTGGCCGTAATTGCTGTAAAGTTTAGGTCGGGTTGGATTATCTTATGACAGTTTTGTAATTATAATCTTGTAATCACAATTTTGTAATTACATTTATTTTGTATTCCAATATTTTAATAACATCGACCCCAGCGAAAATTAACCCGCCTACGCATTGTTATTTATCTTCAAGGCATATAATGCTTCATGCACTCTATCTTTTGCAAATATGTACCAAACTTCTATGAACAATCAACAAGCATTTGAAAAAAGTGCATTGAAATCGGCAGTTTAACTTTGCCCCGGACGGCGAACTATTTAGTGTTCACAACTTATTTTTTGTTTAAATCCTACCAATTTTCAACAAACATATTTAATATATTGCAATGCACACATGAAAAAATTATCGAAACCGTTCATCCATAATCAATCAATAAACGTTCAGAAAACTGTGATGCATTCCGCGGATTAACTTGGCCAAGGACGGCGTCGTATTTAGTGTATGCGATTTGTGTCATTGACCAATCAGGGACTTTGTCACTTTTCACGCTTCTTGGAGCACTTACTGCATTGCTGGCCCTGTGATTTGTGTACAAATAATATTCAAACCAGAGATAGTGATGGATTATACTGTTCGTCACCATATGTTAGCACATTTTTTTTAACTTCCCATAATTAAATTTTTTAAATAGAAAATGTTGTTATTTCACGTTTATATTGGGGCACGATCAATTTGAAACCATGCATGTGCCACATAAAAATGCAGATAAATAAATCAAAAAGTGATTATTTCACTGTAATACCTGTCATTGTTGTTATATAGTTCGTCCGAGGGAAGCGCCATTTACTTTGTACATCTCCATTCAGCTGAGCGTTCCTAAAACTATGCATCTGGTATAATAACCATAATAATAATATAATACGGTACAAGGGCGCCGCCACCTTCCGAAAGTTGGGGGGGGGGGGGACGGAGGCATTCTGAAGTCGATTCTTTCCATAGGCGTAATGTTAAAATTTGAAAATGTTGGGGGGGGGGACATCCCCCCGTCCCCCCTGTGGTGGAGCCCCTGATACGGTATAGGATAATACGGATATAACCACGGTAAAACTATTTAATTTGTTACTCATTATTGGGGCACAGTTAATGCACATGTGTGCTCCCGTAACGTTTAATATTTCAAACCTGTTTTAGCTTTACCAGAGCGGGCCCGCTCGGTGATCGCTCAAAAAGGCGTTTTACTGGTATACTATTGTGGCCTAAATCCGAGGAGATATCATTTCGCGGCATTTTTTTTGTGTGTGGGGGGGACGCTTGGTCCGAGGGGGCCCCTGGGTTTCTTTGCCTCCTCCCCATCCGAACATACTTTCCGCCGCCACTGGCCGCTGACCTAAATCGGGTAGACCCCAGAGAACTTACCATTACTAGAGGTATCGTCTGTCGGTACACAATCGCCGACCTCCTACGACATTTTTTCGACATTTCGACAACCTCCTATCGAATGGCGTCTTCTATTCCACCTACTCGCAAGGCTTTACAGACATTTTCGAAGAATACATTTGTATTTGATGTGACCCGTGGTCAAGCATTTCCCTCAGTGTAAGCACTTGATTCCCGAACAGGTGTGCCAAACGCGGCGGCGCTACGCGCCACTTCTTGCCGATTCCCAGGTGTGCGGTTTTCCCGAGGATCACGACAAAACCTGGGGGGAGGGATGGAGTGTCTAAACCGTATCTCACTGGCCAGTGGCGTATTTATATTTTTGTTAGAAAGACGTAGAATTGATGCAGCATAAGGTACTGCAAGTTTCACGTTCATATCTATCATGGTTTTCAAGTTATTGAGAAAATCCGGGAGGGGGCAGATTCTGCCCCCTCCCCCAGCGGGGCGCCGGTTAAGTGTCACCGGGGCTGCTTGAATTGCATCAGGTGCTCTGTTTTGTCTATCATTGAAAAAAGGATACATAAAATTTCCAATTCAATCACTCGAGAAAAAAAAACTCCAGTTTTCATACAGTTTTCTCCTAAGATCATTATTTTTCACGTTCAGTGCAGGGAACGCATACTTGTTTTGAGTGCCCCCACCAAGATTCCTGTGAGGAGGGGCATTTGCCTCTGATTACCCCCCCCCCCCCCCCTGGATCCGTCAGTACCGTTAGCGAAACGTGTTGTTGAGGGGAAGGGGGTAAATTATACAAAATGAGAAGAAGAAAAAAATGAAAATAAATTATACAATAAATCAACTTGAATTAACTGTTCTTTCCACTTGATGATATTCTCGAATATTTTTAACCGTGAAATTCATGGAATTGACCAGGATTTGTGAACAAAGAAAAAAAAAAAGACTCACCAAAATCAAAATTATGGCAATAAAGAGGCATTCATACCTTTTCCATTGATGAATGAGATAGAGCAAAACTGAGGAATGCTCGCGATAAAGCACAACACCTTAGTTAAAGAAGTGGATGGCAAACAGACAATGTTGCACTCGGGCCAGACGAAATCCACCCACCCCGTTCCCCGGCTTCACAGAATCAACCCTGCCCTATTCCCCGGTCTGCCGAAGTCCCAGACATGCGGAACTCCGCCCTGCCCCGCACACAGGCTTGTCCAAATCAGCCCTGTCTCCACCTGGCCTGAGGGCGGCATCTGGTCTGAGGGCGGTACCTGAGCTGAGGGCGGCACCTGACTTTACCCCCCTCCCCCGCCCCCAATCCGCCCCTGGGGCTGATCCCTGAACCCCTGGCTGCCCCCCCCCCC
>JAXIVJ010014208.1:0-7500 GCA_036785665.1 Chirona hameri | reverse complement strand
ATTATCCTTTTTTATCTGAAAATCCAACGATTTTTTGGGAAAGTTTGCAGAATTGGTTTACGGAACTTGTTGAAGAGGCAAATTTTCATATCAACTTATATTTTATATATTGTACATATGGCAAACTACTATCCAGTAATGAAATGCTTATATCTTGAAGATTTGACTGACACTTTTCAAGTGAAAATCGGTCAATAATTCAGCAAGTTATGCCACATGTGATGTCAGATTGTTCTTTTGGATTGGTAGCCTAATGGCACCAAAATCCAAGTCACAGGTGAAAATGGGAAAAATGCCTGTTGTTTAAGAACAATGCTGCTATCAGTGTGAGCTACCCTCAGATTGCTATTATCATTTGTATCTGAAAATCCAATGTTTTTTAAGTTATAGCTTTTCGCAGGAATTGGGCTAACAGAACTTGTCGAAAAGAAAAGAAAATTGAATTCAAAATAGATTTGATTTATTGCACATATGACAAACTACCACCCACAAACAAAATGCTAATTTCTTGGAGATTCGATTGACAGATTTCAATTGCAAATTGGATAAAAAATTCAGTGGTTATGTGATAGCCAAATTGTAGTTTTGGGTAGGTAGCCTAATGTAACCAAAGTCACAGGTATCTATTATCTAATAAATAGAGGAAAAGGGCCTTAGTGTTATTGACCTATAAGTATACACAGCTCACACAGACGTCTTACGCAAACACTAATGTCATTCGGAATCAGCACTCTTTTCCGCGTGTCAATCTTTTAACCCGCGAGTCACTGGGGGGGGGGCTTTTTTAGCCCCCCTTAGGAATATTGGGAATATCTCAACAACTAATGCAGATATCGACGCAAACTTTCAGTACCTCTCCGGGCATAATTTTTACACATTTTGTGCAAAAATGAAGCAATTTCGTCAGAATTTTTGTTCTCGAGATATAGTGAATTTAGTGACGTCATTAAACACGATTTTGACAAAATCAGCTAAACTTTGCCAGGCGTACAAATGCTACATTTTCAAGCAAAATGCAATCGAAAAACACTAAAAGGTAGAAAATTGCAAGGGCTAGAAAACGGGCTATCTCGAAATTTCGAAATTTGGTTTTTTGACCCCCCAAAAAAATCAAAAAAAGAAGTGTTTTTTTAAAATGCCCACAAAATCAAATTTTCAGACATTTATAAAAAAACGGAATATATGTCAGATAACGATATATGGGCAACTACCATACCAAATTTCAAAACGATATCATCTTTTTTTGACTGATATGGCATATAAAGTATGGGTAAATCATGACGTCATATTTTGAAATTGCGTTATTTGGCTTTTATTGACCAGATACAGACAAATAAATGTCAGCACTGTATTTTTTAGATAAAACTGATATAGAAACATGCTTTTTCATTTCGATTTATCAATTTCAAATTCGACCTTCAGTGTATATATAAATATATCACTGTATATCTGTGTATATCACTGTAGATTTTTTTACTTGAACTGAACTTGACACTAACTTCACGTAAATGAAGTCAGGTGGTAAAATGATTATCACTGTCGAATCTACGCGTAAAAGCATCCATAAAACATGTGCCGCATGACTTTCGTAGATAATTTTGTGGTAGTGACCTTTTGTGACCTGACCTTGACCTTGACCTTTCCTAACAATCTCACTTTAGCTCATGTGGGATATGTATCATACCTTTTGACATCACTTTGGGTGATCATAGGCGCAATCGAAGGCCATGGATGGCAAGTATTGTCCATAAACTCAATACCTCGATTTTGACGTTTTGACTTGACCGTGACCTGACATGTGACCTTAATTTGACATTTTTCAGTGTGCGTTAGGTTTATCTCATTGAGTGCTTTGAATGCCGCCTTGCGCGTCCCGCTGCGATCATTGGTTCTGAAGATACCAGGGAGGCTAAAAAAAGCCCCCCCCCCCCCCCCCCCCCCCCCCCCCCCCCCCAGTGAGTCGTGTTACAGAATATACCCCAGTGACTGTCGGGTTAATTGTGGCTTACAAATGTTACAATTAATTTTATTGAGTTGCATTACGACGGGAGTAGTCATAGGTGTCGATTTATATACTTTTGGGGCGGCCCTCGGCCCACCAATGTTGAGTTCGCCCCCCCCCCCCCCAATGGTACCCTCGCCCCCCCCCCCCCCCAATGTTTTTGGCCGCTGGCGGATCCAAGAGGGGGCAAAGCGGCCAAGCCTCCCAAACCGCCTGAAATGGGCAACAAATTGACACGTTTCCTATTTCAAAAGGAAGTCTACGCAGCTTTTACAAGGAAAAGTTTTTTAAATCACCTCTTTATGTATAAAGATGCGAAATCCGGTGAATTTTTAACATATTTGCAATGTTTGATTTTTAGGGCATTTTCCCGAAGAAATAGTTGTTTTAATTATATTTCTTATAAATGTTTTTTAGGGGTCAAAAACCAGTGTTCACAAATCCGAGAATCTGTTTGTAGCCCTTGCCAAATGCTATTTGCTGACGTTTTTTTATTGCATTTTGCTCAAAATATAGACATTGTATGATCTCTGAAAGTTTAGCTGATTTTTTTCTTCGCCAAACTCGTGTGTAGTGACGTCACTAAATTCGTTATATCTCTTCTTTTTTTTTCTCGACAAAATTGCTTCATTTATGCACAGAAGACGTACAATTGGTGTAGGAGAAGGTACCCAAAGTTTCACGGTGATATCGCTATTGGTTTTTGAGCTATTGCGAAAATTCGTCAGTGGGAGATATTTGCCCCCCCCCCCCCCCCAGTCAATGGCAGGTTAACTTTGCTGTTTTACTAAGTAAGGGTTCCAAGTAGGGACTCGGATCTTCTGGCGGATGCAGACCGGCCCAAAACGTTGGTTTGAGGGGGCCGTCCGACCAAAGGGCGCAACCACCACTGGGGTCACTGGAGATCAGTCCCCAGTAGCATTTTCGGATTTTAACATTACGCCTATGGGCGTTGCATGGAAAGAATCGACTTCAAAGTGCCTCCGTCCCCAACCTACTTTCGGAAGGTGGTTACGCCTATGCGTCGGACAGAATTCCAAAACTCATGAGATTTCGTCTGTTTTTGCATTATGAATTGATTACAAATACTGTCCTTTGTACAAGTTGCCTAGAATTTCTTTAAAATGTTGTGAATTTTCAGCCAATTTTGGTGGTTTCGGTAAAGCCATGCACTGATAGGCTCCCCTTGGATTCGTCCCTGGTCGGCCACTGGCGGATCCATGGAGGAGGGCATCAGGGGCAAATGCCCCCCCCCCCCCCCCACCACAGGAATCGGGGGGGGGGGCATTCAATACAAGTATGCCCACCCCCCCCCCCCCCCCCCCCCCGCGCGCGTTCCCAATTTATCGTAAAATCGTAAGAATTGTCTTTGCAGCAGTCAAAATCCAGCTATCCACAGTCAAAAACCGGAAATTTCACGCCGCTCGCGGCATGACACAACTTTCGCAATTGCTTATACAAATTTGGAAAATGGGAAAATGAATTTCATTAAGTGTCTGGCAGAGGCTCTCCTTGGCGGTAATTTCTGGCACTGGCGGATCCAGGGGGGGGGGGGCATCAGGGGAAATGCCCCCACAGGAATCTGGGAGGGGCATTCAATACAAGTATGCCCCCCGCGCGTTCCCTGCACTGAAAGTGAAAAACAATGATCTTAGGAGAAAACTTCATACAAACGGAAGTTTTTTCTCTCGAGTGATTGAATTTGAAGTTTGTATGTATCCCTTTGCTTTCAATGATAGACAAAACAGTGCACCTGATGCAATTCAAGCAGCCCCGGTGATACTTAACCCGCGCCCCGCTGGGGAGGGGGGGGGGGGGGAGGCCAGAATCTGCCCCTCCTGGATTTTCTCAATAACTTGAAAACTATGATAGATATTAACGTCAAATTTGCAGTACTTATGCTGCCATCAATTATACGTCTTCTCACCACATTCCAATGAAATTGATGTATTTTGGGAGATAATGACGTTGCGTCATGTCATGCCATTTTTGGTGGAAAAATGATAAATGTTTGAACAATCGTAGAAAATAGAGTTTTGAAGCAAATTGCACAAAAAAACGTTTAAGACAAATGAAATGACATTTTCTTCAAAATGGCTATCTCGAATTCGCGAAAGTTTGTGTTTTTGCCCAAAAAATAAAAACCAACTGATTTTTTACGGGAAAAAATCCACAAAATCAATTTTCGTTAATTTGAAAAGTGAATTTCTTAAGCTCGAATACCAAAATAAGGTGACCGACCCAAATCCGCAGAGGAAAAAAAATGGGGGTTACCTTTTAGCCTCAAAGGATGCCCTCCCCACAGAGAGAGGTGGATCCGCCAGTGTGTTCGCCCCCCCCCCCCCAACCGTTTTGAAAAATCGACACCGCTGGGAGTAGTGTATTGACACGATGCTTTCATTTTTTCTGCGCCTTCTCTTGCGTCAGCCGGCGCCTTTTGTTACCAATTGCGCAAGGAGGTTTGCGATTTGCGCGTGCCGCGTGTTGGCAGCGTGTGTGTTGATGAAGGCTGTAAGCAAGGCCGTAAATAGGCTGTAAAGGTTGTAAGGTAAGGCTGTAAGTGTAGGTGTCGGTCGGTTTAATTGCGTTTTTTTTTGCCAACTGCATTACAAATCCGAAAGAATAATATACCTGATTCAGCACCAAATCTGTGATGGGAGTCCTGAACTCCGAACATAAAAAATGAATCTCTGAACACTTCATGCTACTCATGATGTTTCATGTGAGTATTGTCTGTATTGTGAGTAGCATGAACATCAGAAAGAATAACACATACCTGATTCAGCCCCAAATCAATGATGGGAGTCCTGAACTCTGAACAAATGGAATGAATCTCTGAACACTTCCTATCTCTAAACATTTACATGCGTGTGACTAGCATGAAAAACGTTCAATGATAGGACGTGTTCAGAGTTTAAACTTTCTACCCTACCAGTTGGTGTGTTGTAAAATAAGAGTACATTTGCAAACCTTGAGAAAATAAATACCAAAAACAAATACCAGTTGGTGAGTTGGTTAGAGGCTATAATACCAGTTGATTTGTTGAAACCGGGGTGGGTGCGTTAGTCATAATAAGGTTTTAGGTTAGATAGCTGGGTAAACTCCAGGGACGGCGCCACAGGTGGGGGGGGGGGCAGGGCAGGAGGGGCAGCTGCCCCTCCAACCGCCAGCTGGGCCCTTTTCGGCCAGCCTGGCGGGCGGACGGCTGAATGTTCTCTCAGACTGTCTCGGGGCGCGATGAAGCAGCGCAAGCTCAACTCTGTGGCAGTCTGCCAAGTGCCATGTCCATCAGAAGGAGACGCGCGAGGTTCTTGATCGGGATATCGCGGGCGAATATGCGTCCCCGAACGGTGCTCGTCGTTCCACCTTCGGGACGTTTTGATGTCATCTGAGATCAGGGCACGTAGCCAAGGGGGAGGGGGGGCCTGGAGGCCAGGAGGGCCCTTTTCGGCAGGCGCAGCGCGCCGAGAAGGGCCGACGAGACCGCGCGAAGCGCGGTATCATGGGCTCTTTACCACGCGAAGCGTGGTCCTTTAGAGAGTTTAGAGCACTTCAGAGGCCCTTCAGGTCCACCAGGGCCCTCTGAAAGACAAGAGGGCCCCTTGGACGTTCAAAAGAGCCTGTGCATGTCAGAGGGGCCCCTGTCCAGACCGAAAAGGTCCCCTGAGGGGGGTCAGAGGGCCCCTGAACACGTGGAATGGGCCCCCTAGCCAGCACAGAGGGGCCCCTGGGCAGGTCGAGAGGCCCCTGAGCATGTCGGCAGGGCGACAAAGCAGCCAGCACAGTCCATTGCCAGGTCATAAGGGCCCCTGAGCAGGTTGGAGTGCCCCTGGACAGAACAGAGGGCCCCTGGGAAGTTAAAAGGCCCCTGTGCAGGTCAGAGGGGCCCCCGACCAGACCGAAAGGGCCCCTAGGTGGGTCACAAGGGCCCCTGAACGTGCCGAATGGCCCCTAGTCAGCTCGGAGGGGCCTCGGGGCAATGTCGCAAGGCGACAAAGCAGCCAGCGCAGTCCCTTGCCAGGTCGGAAGGGCCCCTTAGAAGGCTGGAGGGCCCCTGGAGAGACCAGAGGGCACCTGGAAAGTTCAAAGGGCCCCTGTGCAGATCGGAGGGGCCCCTGATCAGACCGAAAGGACCCCTGGGCGGGTAAGAAGGGCCCCTGAACATGCCGAATTGGCCCTAGCCAGCACGGAGGGGGCCCTAGGGCAGGTCAGAGGGCCCCTTGAGCATGTCGGCAGGGCGACAAAGCAGCCAGCGCAGTCCCACCAGAAGAGTCGCTGGGCAGATCGGAGGGGCTCCTGGGCAAGTCAGAGAGGCCCCTGGCTAGACCGAAAGGGCCCCTGGGCAGGTCGGAGGGGCCCCTGAGAATGTCGGCAGAGCGACAAAGCAGCCAGTGCAGTCCCTGGGCCAGGTCGGAAGGACCTCTGAACAGGCCGAATGGGCCCCTTGACACACAAGAGGGGCTTCTTGGAAGGTCAGAGGAGTCCCTGGTCAGACCGGAAGGGCCAAAAGCACGTAGAGATCCCAGATGAAGATTAAATACAAAGAGGACTTACTCCAAAATAAAAATATTAAAATCGGAGCTTTCTGGTATATCGTCAGTGTTACAATATACCCGAAAGCTTCCTATTTGAATTTTTCTTGTAGAGTAAGCTCTCTTTGTATTTAATATATATCACCCACTCCACATCATGTCCTTTTAGCGGATCCCAGATGAGTCCCTGAACAGGTCGGAAGGGCGTTGAAAAGGTCGGAGGGGTCCCCTAGACGATCTGAAAGGACCCTGAGCCTTTCAACAGTAAGAATACAGTTGTCCAGGGAATAAAACCCAAAATTTTTGCGCCGCTCCGCGGCGCAATTTAACTACAAATTCAATTATATGCGGGTTAGAAGAGAAAAAAAATCGGTCCGTTTTTCGGCGCATTTATGTGTTATGTTGCTACTTTCCTATATAATTGGGCAAAATAGTTCACTTTAGCACTTTTTTTTATCGCACTTTTAAACGCACAATAGCATTTTTAGAGGAGTCCGCACCATACGCAATGTGACGCATTGATGGGAATGCATATATCCAGGGCATACGACTCAAAATTTGCCCGCCGCTTCGCGGCGCAATTTGTTTAAGAGTTCCAGGTCTTGAGCTTAAAAAATATTCCAAGTTGGTATAGCTGATTCCAAATTGGTGTCGCTGGTTCCAAAGTTGATATGGGCAGTTTGCTAACTCCAGCTCCTAAAAGTTGTATGATGGGCCCATGCCATTCCTGTCATACTGCTTTTTCCATCCTTGTAACGTGCCTTTTCATCCGTTTTGTTTGGCCCTTTCAACGCTTGGGAGGGGGCCCTTTCAACGCTCGGGGAAGGGGACCCTTTCGAGCGCCGCCCCCCCCCCCTGGACGAAACCCTGGCTACGTGCCTGTCTGAGATGATAGCACCGAAAGAAAATGTGATGACTAGTAAATTCCTTCTGGTGACTAGTGAACTATAGTAAACATCCTTCGTA
>JAXIVJ010014207.1:0-35045 GCA_036785665.1 Chirona hameri | reverse complement strand
AGCATAACTTTTTCGCTTAGACCACAATTTAACACATCAAATCAGAAAACAGTTTTTTCTCTCTTTCTTTTGGGGTTAAATTCATTGTGGAAAATTAATTCAATTCAACTCAATTGTACAAAATTTTAATGCACTGCTTCAAGTATTTTTGTTTTATTTCTCAAAAATGGATTACTAAGAGATATTGAATATACAACAGAGTATAAAAATAAAAAATATATTTTTTTTTAAAACTTATTTGCCAATTTTCGGAAAACACTTGCTTCATATTTTAGTAATATTGCAAATAAAAAATTTACAAAGTCATATTTTTAATATTATTTTTTTTTGTGTACTTTAAGGGGAAATAATTTTTGTAAAAATTAAACAGTATGCCCACCGTATAGTACGTCAAAAACAAACCACTAACATATTTTTCTATCATTTTTCAAAAATATATTACTTTGATATCTCAGCATACATGAGGGAGTATAAGGAATACAAATATTTTTTGGAAAAATCCGATTTGGCAATTTAGTGAAAGCACTTGCTTCAGATTTCACAAATAGTGGAAAAAACCTTGAAATAAAAATTTAAAAAGTCATATTTTTAATATTATTTTTTTTGTGTACTTTAAGGGGAAATAATTTTTGTAAAAATTAAGCAGTATGCCCACCGTATAGTACGTCAAAAACAAACCACTAACGTATTTTTCTCTCATTTTTCAAAAATATATTACTTTGATGTCTCGGCATACATGAGGGAGTTTAAGGGATACAAATATTTTTGGGAAAAATCCGATTTTGCAATTTAGTGAAAGCACTTGCTTCAGATTTCACAAATAGTGGAAGAAACCTTGAAATAAAAATTTAAAAAGTCATATTTTTAATATTAATTTTTTTGTGTACTTTAAGGGGAAATCATTTTTGTAAAAATTGAACAGTATGCCCACCGTATAGTACGTCAAAAACAAACCACTAACGTATTTTTCTCTCATTTTTCAAAAATATATTACTTTGATATCTCAGCATACATGAGGGAGTATAAGGAATACAAATATTTTTTGGAAAAATCTGATTTTGATATTTAGTGAAAGCACTTGCTTCATATTTCACAAATAGTGGAAGACACCTTGAATTAAAAATTTAAAAAGTCATATTTTTAATATTTTTTTTTTGTGTACTTTAAGGGGAAATAATTTTTGTACAAATTAAACACTATGCTCACCGTATAGAACGTCAAAAACAAACCACTAAAGTATTTTTCTCTTATTTTTCAAAAATATGTTACTTTGATATCTCGGCATACATGAGGGAGTATAAGGAATACAAATATTTTTTGGAAAAATCCGATTTTGCAATTTAGTGAAAGCACTTGCTTTAGATTTCACAAATAGTGGAAGAAACTTTGAAATAAAAATTTACAAAGTCATATTTTTAATATTAATTTTTTTGTGTACTTTAAGGGGAAATCATTTTTGTAAAAATTGAACAGTATGCCCACCGTATAGTACGTCAAAAACAAACCACTAACGTATTTTTCTCTCATTTTTCAAAAATATATTACTTTGATATCTCGGCATACATGAGGGAGTATAAGGAATACAAATATTTTTTGGAAAAATCTGATTTTGATATTTAGTAAAAGCACTTGCTTCATATTTCACAAATAGTGGAAGACACCTTGAATTAAAAATTTAAAAAGTCATATTTTTAATATTTTTTTTTTGTGTACTTTAAGGGGAAATAATTTTTGTACAAATTAAACACTATGCTCACCGTATAGAACGTCAAAAACAAACCACTAAAGTATTTTTCTCTTATTTTTCAAAAATATGTTACTTTGATATCTCGGCATACATGAGGGAGTATAAGGAATACAAATATTTTTTGGAAAAATCCGATTTTGCAATTTAGTGAAAGCACTTGCTTTAGATTTCACAAATAGTGGAAGAAACTTTGAAATAAAAATTTACAAAGTCATATTTTTAATATTAATTTTTTTGTGTACTTTAAGGGGAAATCATTTTTGTAAAAATTGAACAGTATGCCCACCGTATAGTACGTCAAAAACAAACCACTAACGTATTTTTCTCTCATTTTTCAAAAATATATTACTTTGATATCTCGGCATACATGAGGGAGTATAAGGAATACAAATATTTTTTGGAAAAATCTGATTTTGATATTTAGTGAAAGCACTTGCTTCATATTTCACAAATAGTGGAAGACACCTTGAATTAAAAATTTAAAAAGTCATATTTTTAATATTTTTTTTTTGTGTACTTTAAGGGGAAATAATTTTTGTACAAATTAAACACTATGCTCACCGTATAGAACGTCAAAAACAAACCACTAAAGTATTTTTCTCTTATTTTTCAAAAATATGTTACTTTGATATCTCGGCATACATGAGGGAGTATAAGGAATACAAATATTTTTTGGAAAAATCCGATTTTGCAATTTAGTGAAAGCACTTGCTTTAGATTTCACAAATAGTGGAAGAAACTTTGAAATAAAAATTTAAAAAGTCATTTTTTTTTGTTGTGTACTTTAAGGGGAAATAATTTTTGGAAAAATTAAACAGTATGCCCACCGTATAGTACGTCAAAAACAAACCACTCGCGTATTTTTCTCTCATTTTTCAAAAATATATTACTTTGATATCTCGGCATACATGAGGGAGTATAAGGAATACAAATATTTTTTGGAAAAATCCGATTTTGCAATTTAGTGAAAGCACTTGCTTCATATTTCACACATAGTGGAAGAAACCTTGAAATAAAAATTTAAAAAGTCATATTTTTAATATTAAGTTTTTTGTGTACTTTAAGGGGAAATCATTTTTGTAAAAATTAAACAGTATGCCCACCGTATAGTACGTCAAAAACAAACCACTAACGTATTTTTCTCTCATTTTTCAAAAATATATTACTTTGATATCTCAGCATACATGAGGGAGTATAAGGAATACAAATATTTTTTGGAAAAATCTGATTTTGATATTTAGTGAAAGCACTTGCTTCATATTTCACAAATAGTGGAAGACACCTTGAATTAAAAATTTAAAAAGTCATATTTTTAATATTTTTTTTTTGTGTACTTTAAGGGGAAATAATTTTTGTACAAATTAAACACTATGCTCACCGTATAGAACGTCAAAAACAAACCACTAAAGTATTTTTCTCTTATTTTTCAAAAATATGTTACTTTGATATCTCGGCATACATGAGGGAGTATAAGGAATACAAATATTTTTTGGAAAAATCCGATTTTGCAATTTAGTGAAAGCACTTGCTTTAGATTTCACAAATAGTGGAAGAAACTTTGAAATAAAAATTTACAAAGTCATATTTTTAATATTAATTTTTTTGTGTACTTTAAGGGGAAATCATTTTTGTAAAAATTGAACAGTATGCCCACCGTATAGTACGTCAAAAACAAACCACTAACGTATTTTTCTCTCATTTTTCAAAAATATATTACTTTGATATCTCGGCATACATGAGGGAGTATAAGGAATACAAATATTTTTTGGAAAAATCTGATTTTGATATTTAGTGAAAGCACTTGCTTCATATTTCACAAATAGTGGAAGACACCTTGAATTAAAAATTTAAAAAGTCATATTTTTAATATTTTTTTTTTGTGTACTTTAAGGGGAAATAATTTTTGTACAAATTAAACACTATGCTCACCGTATAGAACGTCAAAAACAAACCACTAAAGTATTTTTCTCTTATTTTTCAAAAATATGTTACTTTGATATCTCGGCATACATGAGGGAGTATAAGGAATACAAATATTTTTTGGAAAAATCCGATTTTGCAATTTAGTGAAAGCACTTGCTTTAGATTTCACAAATAGTGGAAGAAACTTTGAAATAAAAATTTACAAAGTCATATTTTTAATATTAATTTTTTTGTGTACTTTAAGGGGAAATCATTTTTGTAAAAATTGAACAGTATGCCCACCGTATAGTACGTCAAAAACAAACCACTAACGTATTTTTCTCTCATTTTTCAAAAATATATTACTTTGATATCTCGGCATACATGAGGGAGTATAAGGAATACAAATATTTTTTGGAAAAATCTGATTTTGATATTTAGTGAAAGCACTTGCTTCATATTTCACAAATAGTGGAAGACACCTTGAATTAAAAATTTAAAAAGTCATATTTTTAATAAATTTTTTTTGTGTACTTTAAGGGGAAATAATTTTTGTACAAATTAAACACTATGCTCACCGTATAGAACGTCAAAAACAAACCACTAAAGTATTTTTCTCTTATTTTTCAAAAATATGTTACTTTGATATCTCGGCATACATGAGGGAGTATAAGGAATACAAATATTTTTTGGAAAAATCCGATTTTGCAATTTAGTGAAAGCACTTGCTTTAGATTTCACAAATTTTTTTGTTGTGTACTTTAAGGGGAAATAATTTTTGGAAAAATTAAACAGTATGCCCACCGTATAGTACGTCAAAAACAAACCACTCGCGTATTTTTCTCTCATTTTTCAAAAATATATTACTTTGATATCTCGGCATACATGAGGGAGTATAAGGAATACAAATATTTTTTGGAAAAATCCGATTTTGCAATTTAGTGAAAGCACTTGCTTCATATTTCACACATAGTGGAAGAAACTTTGAAATAAAAATTTAAAAAGTCATATTTTTAATATTAAGTTTTTTGTGTACTTTAAGGGGAAATCATTTTTGTAAAAATTAAACAGTATGCCCACCGTATAGTACGTCAAAAACAAACCACTAACGTATTTTTCTCTCATTTTTCAAAAATATGTTACTTTGATGTCTCGGCATACATGAGGGAGTATAAGGAAGATGAATATTCATTATTCGTCCCGATCGGACTAAATGGCTACGAGCGAATCTTAGGCCGTCTCGATCGGACTTAATGGCTACGAGCGAATCTTAGGCCGTCTCGATCGGACTAAATGGCTACGAGCGAATCTTAGGCCGTCTCGATCGGACTTAATGGCTACGAGCGAATCTTAGGCCGTCTCGATCGGACTAAATGGCTACGAGCGAATCTTAGGCCGTCTCGATCGGACTTAATGGCTACGAGCGAATCTTAGGCCGTCTCGATCGGACTTAATGGCTACGAGCGAATCTTAGGCCGTCTCGATCGGACTTAATGGCTACGAGCGAATCTTAGGCCGTCTCGATCGGACTAAATGGCTACGAGCGAATCTTAGGCCGTCTCGATCGGACTTAATGGCTACGAGCGAATCTTAGGCCGTCTCGATCGGACTTAATGGCTACGAGCGAATCTTAGGCCGTCTCGATCGGACTTAATGAAGGGGTTAGGTTAGGTTAGGTTAGGTTAGGTTAGTTTAGGTTAGTTTCTGACGCCTTGTCTATCAGCACTGTTACCTTGCCATCTTGGCTCTGCAAGCGCCGAAGGCGCTTGCAGAGCCAAGATGGCAAGATGGCGCAAGATGGCGCCATGGCGAATGCATATGCATTTTGATGTTCTATAAGGTGTGCATACTGTTGATTTTTTACCCAAATGATTTCCCCTTAAGTGACACTTACCGGTCCTTGCGCCTTCGGCGCAATCAGCCTACACATATCCCAATACTCGAACAGCAACAGCCCGGACTGCGGAGCGAGCGGCGAAGGCGCGAGGTATATATGTGTAGGCTGATTGCGCCGCAGGCGCAAGGACCGGTAAGTGTCACTTAAGGGGAAAGCATTTTGGTGGTAAAAAATCAAGAGTATGCACACCGTATAGAACATCAAAAATCGATCCCTATCGTATTTTTTATTCATTTTTCAAAAATGTATTACGAAGGCGCTGGCAGAGCCAAGATGGCAAGATGGCGTCAACAGCTCCAACAGCAACAGCCCGGACTTCGGAGCGAGCGCCGAAGGCGCGAGGTATTGGGATATGTGTAGGCTGATTGCGCCGCAGGCGCAAGGACCGGTAAGTGTCACTTAAGAGGAAATCATTATGGTAAATCATTTTGGAATTGCAAAAGCCTTTTCTATATAATTCACTAAAGAAAAAAGAAAAATAAAATCATATTGTGTTTTTTTTGTTGTTTTAGTTTTTTAAAGGAAGAAAAATCAGTCTGTCAAAAATATCAATATGCACATCGTTTAACGCATGAAGAGACACCCCGAAATATATTTTCTTTTATTTTTTCAAAAATATTTCTTTGAGTATATGACATATTTTGCAAGGTTTAAAAGCAATATTTTTTTGGCAAAAACTGTTTCTTTTTTAGCACAGATTACACAGAAACGGATTTAAATTTGATCCTGGCAATTTTTTTTTAAATTGCTCAAAAAAGATTTTTCGATGACGTCACACCTTTGGCCGAACCTCAAAAAGCCATTTATGGCGATTCTGAACATTGGCTAAAATCCAATAAAGTCAAATTAAAAAAGCATCCCTAGAATCATCTCGACCTCTTCTATCTAACGCAAATGTTAAAATTTCAAAAATCAAAAAAACTTTGAAAATGTACAAGAAAATTTGACTCTTTTTTTTGGAAATAAAATATTGGCATATTGTTTTTAAAACAGAATTGGATAAAGAATATGAATCACCAGAAAAAAACACAAAAAAAACAAAGGAAAAACTTTGAAAAAAAATTTAGGGGGTCAAATAACGTTTTTGAAAAAAAACAAATGTGTTTTCTGTGTAGACCATTGAATTGTTAATATAAATATATTTATTTCATAATTTTAATCCAGTTACTTTAAGTGTTATTGCCCATAAAGCCGATATGGTCCCATAGCGGGAAAAGCTCAGTAAAAAGCCACCTAGCGAGAGAATTATAAGCTTAGGCTAACGAGGACTAATTTTGGTATAATTTCCAAACTATACATGATAAATGCATTTTAGGGGTATCATTCGACTCACGAGAACCTCCTCTATCAATCCATGGATTTTTTTTGGAAAAAAATCCACAACTTTTTGTTTTAAAGTTTTTTGCATTTTTTTTGGAAAATACTAAGTTTTTTGAAAAACAGCTCTGATCATCGTGTAGAGCATGAAGAAATACACCGAAATATATAGGTTTTTTGTTTCCCAAAAATTCGTTCTCAGAGTTATTGGCATAAATAGTTTGATGACGTCATTATAGTGCCGAACATAGACGCGTTCGGCACGAAAAGCCAAAACCGCTTAGAATTGACGGACAATCAAAAGTTTACATATTTTCATGATCGCCGTGATGAGCGCTATCGATTGGTACTATCGGTATACTGATATCGATAATCGATACCGAATTATTGACCATAAAGCCGATATGGACTTTTACCAAGCCGAAGTGGATTCGATTTTGAACATGTCGATATGGCCCATGTAGCTAAGATGGTTTTCAAAAAACGGCCCAAAACAGCCTATTTTGCAGCTTCATATCTCAGAGTAGGTACGAGGTACCGGTACCGGTACGGTACCAAAAGATAGATCCAACTTTTCTTAATCGGGCAAAAAATCAAGAGGTCACAGGTCACAAGGTGACCTGAGATATAGCCCGAGCCGCGGAGGATTAAAAAGCCCATATGGCCCATTGGGCTAACGACGAAGACAATATGGCCCACATGTCTAACCTAACCTAACCTAACCTAACCTAACCTAACCTAACCTAACCTAACCTAACCTAACCTAACCTAACCTAACCTAACCTAACCTAACCTAACCTAACCTAACCTAACCTAACCTAACCTAACCTAACCTAACCTAACCTAACCTAACCTAACCTAACCTAACCTAACCTAACCTAACCTAACCTAACCTAACCTAACCTAACCTAACCTAACCTAACCTAACCTAACCTAACCTAACCTAACCTAACCTAACCTAACCTAACCTAACCTAACCTAACCTAACCTAACCTAACCTAACCTAACCTAACCTAACCTAACCTAACCTAACCTAACCTAACCTAACCTAACCTAACCTAACCTAACCTAACCTAACCTAACCTAACCTAACCTAACCTAACCTAACCTAACCTAACCTAACCTAACCTAACCTAACCTAACCTAACCTAACCTAACCTAACCTAACCTAACCTAACCTAACCTAACCTAACCTAACCTAACCTAACCTAACCTAACCTAACCTAACCTAACCTAACCTAACCTAACCTAACCTAACCTAACCTAACCTAACCTAACCTAACCTAACCTAACCTAACCTAACCTAACCTAACCTAACCTAACCTAACCTAACCTAACCTAACCTAACCTAACCTAACCTAACCTAACCTAACCTAACCTAACCTAACCTAACCTAACCTAACCTAACCTAACCTAACCTAACCTAACCTAACCTAACCTAACCTAACCTAACCTAACCTAACCTAACCTAACCTAACCTAACCTAACCTAACCTAACCTAACCTAACCTAACCTAACCTAACCTAACCTAACCTAACCTAACCTAACCTAACCTAACCTAACCTAACCTAACCTAACCTAACCTAACCTAACCTAACCTAACCTAACCTAACCTAACCTAACCTAACCTAACCTAACCTAACCTAACCTAACCTAACCTAACCTAACCTAACCTAACCTAACCTAACCTAACCTAACCTAACCTAACCTAACCTAACCTAACCTAACCTAACCTAACCTAACCTAACCTAACCTAACCTAACCTAACCTAACCTAACCTAACCTAACCTAACCTAACCTAACCTAACCTAACCTAACCTAACCTAACCTAACCTAACCTAACCTAACCTAACCTAACCTAACCTAACCTAACCTAACCTAACCTAACCTAACCTAACCTAACCTAACCTAACCTAACCTAACCTAACCTAACCTAACCTAACCTAACCTAACCTAACCTAACCTAACCTAACCTAACCTAACCTAACCTAACCTAACCTAACCTAACCTAACCTAACCTAACCTAACCTAACCTAACCTAACCTAACCTAACCTAACCTAACCTAACCTAACCTAACCTAACCTAACCTAACCTAACCTAACCTAACCTAACCTAACCTAACCTAACCTAACCTAACCTAACCTAACCTAACCTAACCTAACCTAACCTAACCTAACCTAACCTAACCTAACCTAACCTAACCTAACCTAACCTAACCTAACCTAACCTAACCTAACCTAACCTAACCTAACCTAACCTAACCTAACCTAACCTAACCTAACCTAACCTAACCTAACCTAACCTAACCTAACCTAACCTAACCTAACCTAACCTAACCTAACCTAACCTAACCTAACCTAACCTAACCTAACCTAACCTAACCTAACCTAACCAAAGGAGCCACATCGTCTTGTTTCGGGACCATATAGTCTTGGTATAAAGCCGATATGGCTTATCATTTTTTAGGGGTCCAAACATTTTTGAGGGGGTTGCTGATTTTTGTACACGTACCCCTGACATTCCTCTATCTAAAATTGGTTTCACTTTTTATGCTACTCACCTAAAATTTTATGCTACCGTCGTTTTAAGAAATAATTTTTCGTCGAAAATGCCGTTTTCGACATATGGATATAAAACCTATGTTTTTTTTCCTACCCGACTGAAATTTCGTGTCGATTTCTATCTCTTTATCCTGCTCTTACCTACCGCCTTGGTTTTTAACCTACTCGATTTCCATATTTTCGAAAAAGGGCCAAATGAGGCCAAAATATGATGACAGGGTGTCAGATCACTGATAGCTATGTACAATCAACTAAAGTCATAGCTTCCCATGTAAACCTACACAATGGAATAACTTTAAAACTACTTATCTGATTTTCAATCAGTTTGAAAAATCGGACTCCCCCTGCAATTCTACATCCGAACAGCTATCATTTTTTTCAAAAAAAATATAGGGGGCGCCAAAGTCGTTTTTTAATATTTTTGTAACTTACCTACTTTTTTTCTTCCTTAAGATTTTAAAAATACGAGATAGTCAAAAGATGCAGCGTGAAAAACTGCATCTTTTGGCAGGTCGGAAATGTTATTATTTTTTTTTTTTAATTTTAAAATTGTAAAATAGAAAAAAAGTGATGGTTTTTTATTTTTAAGTCTTTTGGTATGGCATTTTTTGCAAAACTGTACTTGAAGCAAAGAAAGAACGTAAGACGGCGAATTTTTAGAAACAGAGAAATCAAAAATCGGTAAAGAAGTTTTTGAGATATGAGGGATCACATATTCAAATTGACGCGTTCACAAAATTTTCAAAGTCCCAAATATCAAAGACGGAAAACGTTAAGTAAGGATTTTTTTGTTTAGTATACCTTAGAATTAGCTATATTTTCCGTTTTTGGCATTTTCAAAAAATCGAAAGTTTTTTGAGTATATGTTTTTTGGATTTTACTTTTTTGATTTCGATTGATAAAAATATGGTAGAAGTTTGGATTTCACACATTTTGAACCTCTTGACATTTTGTCGTACATGGAGTTTCAAGCGACTTAATGGCTAAAAACGTTTTGGCGGGAAAAAACTGGAAAAATTCCAATTGAATGACAGCATTGTGCTATAGCTCATAAGAAGCGCAATGAGATGCTCAATTCGAATCTGAAATAAGAAACCAGAAAAAGCTTATGACAAAGACGCTATAATTGTTTACCGATCTTTTAAAAAAAAATTGGTTTTGAGTATTTTGACAAAATGAAATATACATCAGATGTGGAATTGCATGGAACATCCAAATCCGGTTTCATATTTGAAATCCCTTTGCAAGTTTTTGAGTTATTCAGCTCCAAATAGTCCAAAATATATATGCGTCAAACTTTTGATGGACATTTTTTTTTAAGTTTTGAAACATGTTTCTCGTACAACTCAGCGAGCTGAACAAGAATCTTTTTTCTATTTTCTTCTAGCTCTTATGGTTTTTTAGTAATAGCGGTTACCATTTTAAGGAATTTAACACGTCATTTCTTAAACATGGCTCAGTGTATATGCTCATAACGTGCTCAATATTAGACCAATCTTAAAACAAAAGACATTTTTGGATTCAGCAACAACGGGGCCTCATTTTTCAAGTATGGAGACCCTTTAATCTATATTTAATTTTCTGTTTTTGGCATAACAAAAAAATCAAAAGTTTTTTGAGCATATGTGTTTTGGATTTTACTTTTTTTATTTCGATTGATACAAATATGGTAGAAGTTTGGATTTCACACATTTTGAACCTCTTGACATTTTGTTGTACATGGAGTTTCAAGCGACTTAATGGCTAAAAACCTTTTGGCGGGAAACAACTGGAAAAATTCCAATTGAATGACAGCATTGTGCTATAGCTCATAAGAAGCGCAATGAGATGCTGAATTCGAATCTGAGATCAAAAACCAGAAAAAGCTTATGACAAAGACGCTATAATTGTTTACCGATCTTTTCAAAAATGTTGTTTTTGAGTATTTTGACAAAATGAAATATACATTAGATGTGGAATTGTATGGAACATCCAAATCCGATTTCATATTTGAAATCCCTTTGTAAGTTTTTGAGTTATTCAGCTCCAAATAGTCCAAAATATATATGCGTCAAACTTTTGATGGACAATTTTTTTTAAAGTTTTGAAACATGTTTCTCGTACAACTCAGCGAGCTGAACAAGAATCTTTTTTCTATTTTTTTCTAGCTCTATGGGTTTTTGAGTAATAGCGGTTACCATTTTAAGTGTATGTGTGTATGTGTGTATGTGTGTATGTGTGTATGTGTGTATGTGTGTATGTGTGTATGTGTGTATGTGTGTATGTGTGTATGTGTGTATGTGTGTATGTGTGTATGTGTGTATGTATGTATGTGTGTATGTGTGTATGTGTGTATGTGTGTATGTGTGTATGTGTGTATGTGTGTATGTGTGTATGTGTGTATGTGGGTATGTATGTATGTGTGTATGTGTGTATGTGTGTATGTGTGTATGTGTGTATGTGTGTATGTGTGTATGTGTGTATGTGTGGATGTGTGTATGTGTGTATGTGTGTATGTGTGTATGTGGGTATGTATGTATGTGTGTATGTGTGTATGAGTGACAAGTGTTCGAACCTAACTTTTAATTGTACTTAAAGTTAAGCACAAAACAAATTAAGTACATCAAATATTGTTTGTACGTTAATTGGCTATCAAATATTGAAATTGGTATTGTTGTGATAATTTTGATTTATAAGTTATCTGCATTAACATATACCATTATATTGAAGATATGACTGGGGGACTTCGCTTTTGTGAAACTCTTGCTGGCGGCAGAGGAGGATAGGTTAGGTGACTTGCCGGACCTTGCCTTGCCGGGACGTGCCGGTCCTTGCGCCTTCGGCGCAAGCGGAGACGGAGTGGTCTTAAGAGGACGTAAAAGGCTGGCTGATTGCGCCGAAGGCGCAAGGACCGGCACGTGTCCCGGCAAGGCAAGGTCCGGTAAGTCACCTAACTATCCTCCTCAAAGAGTGGCCAAAAAAAACATGACACCAAGAGGGTGTTGCCAACAAGACTACAAAAAATTGGAAACAAGATTCTTCTTAGGCTTGCTGAGTTGTACAGGAAACATTTGTCAAAACTTAAACAAAAAATGTATATCAAAAGTTTGAGGTACGGCGTTTACCGTTGTTTTGCCACGACCCTAGAGGGTTATTAACAAGGAGCTAGGAATGTTCCAAATACCTTAGAAGATAGCCCAAGACCTCCTCTTTCCAAATCTGGTCTTGCTTTTGTTCTAGCCCCAAGACAAGTTGGTCAAAGAGTGGCGCAAAAAACACATGACACCAAAAAAGCATTATCAACAAAGCTACAGGAAAATGGAAAAAATATTCGCGTTAGGCTCGCTGAGTTTAACAGGAAACATGTTTCAAAACTAAAAAAAAAAATATATGTCAAAAGTTTGACATATACATTTCACACACACATTTGTTTGCCACACACACATTCGTTTGTCAACTTTTCTTCTTTTTGAAAGCAGAATCAAACCTGCCATCAAATTCTGCTTCTTATGAGTTATAGCAGGTTGCTGTCATACAATATCGAAATTCACATTTTTTTCCCGCCAAAATGTTTTCAGCCTATAACTTTTAAAAAAAAAATTACACAAGAAAAATCAAAGGGTTGAAATTGTGTGATTTGACATTATCTACCATATTCTTTTTAATAAAAAAAAAAAAAAAAATTATCAAAAAAGTTATACCACCCCAAACAACGTTTTTTTGTTAATACAAAAAATGAAAAATAGACGTGATTCAAAGGTGTCCTAGCGAAAAAAATCCTTACATAACGTTTTTTGTCTTTGATTTATGGACTTGCTAAAATTTTGGTAACGCGTCAATTTCAAAATGGGATCCCTCCTATCTCAAAAACTTCTCAACCGATTTTTGATTTCTTGCTATCTAAAAATGTACCGTCTAACGTTCTTTCTTTCACTAATTAACATTTTTCCCAAAAAGTGCATGTCAGAAGACTGAAAAACCAAAAACCATCACTTTTTTTTGGATTTCAAAATTTAAAATTTTGATAATTTTTTGATCAAAATTTCCTAATAGCCAAAAGATGTAGAATCTTTACTTGCATCTTTTGACTATCTCGGATTTTTAAAATCGTAAGGAAAAAAAAAAGTAGGTAAGTTACAAAAATATTAAAAAACGACTTTTGCGCCCCCTATGTTTTTTTGAAAAAAATTATAGCTGTCCGGATGTAGAATTGAAAGGGGAGTCCGATTTTTCAAACGGATTGAAAATCCGTTAAGTAGTTCATAAGATGCAGGTTTGGTAACAAAAATCGACTCCATATGTCATGATCATTGATACCAAATCTCTCATCATATTTTGGCCTAGCCCGGTTTTGTAAAAATCGAGTATGTTAGAATCTGAAACCATGTACGGAAGTAGGCTGGCGAGATAGGATGGAAGCCCAAGTTTCAGCTGAGTAGGTCAAAAAACATCGGTTTTAGAGCCAAAACAACACCAAAAAACCTCGATGTCGACACCAACCTAGAGGGTTCTTAAGAAGGAGCTAGGAATGTTCCAAATAGCTTAAAAGATAGCCCCAGACCTCTTCTTTCCAAATCTGGTCTTGCTTTTGTTCTAGCCCAAAGACAAGTTGGTCAAAGAGTGGCGCAAAAAACACATGACACCAACAGGGCATTACCAACAAGACTACACAAAATTGGAAACAAGATTCTTGTTAGGCTTGCTGAGTTGTACAGGAAACATTTATCAAAACTTTAAAAAAAAAATTATATTAAAAGTTTGGGTATGGCGTTTACCGTTTTTTGCCACGACCCTAGAGGGTTAATAAAAAGGAGCTAGGAATGTTCCAAATAGCTTAGAAGATAGCCCCAGACCTCCTCTTTCCAAATCTGGTCTTCCTTTCCTTCTAGCCCTACGGCAAGTTGGTCAAAGAGTGGGGCAAAAAATCGCATGTACCGCAGTACATAGGTGCATCACGGTGCAGTCTATGCTTCTTTTTTATCCGATCCGATCCTATCCTAACCAAAATGAAAGCCCTTGTACTCTTCTTTCCAGATCTGGCCTCATTTGTGTTCTAGCCCTACGGCAAGTTGGAGTTATTGGCATACATATATAGAGTCTAATGAAGATTTTTTTTTTTTTTTTTTTTTACATTTTTAATTTCAGGCACACAATGCTTGAAATTAAAAATGTAAATGAAATTTAAAAAAAAAAAAAAATTAAAAAGTGTAAATGAAATTAAAAATCTGGTCTTTTCTTTCTTCTAGCGTCTAGTGTCGTCTCTGCTTGCGCCGAAGGCGCAAAGACCGGCACGTGTCCCGGCAAGGCAAGGGACGGTAAGTCACCTGACCCTAAAAGGGTGTTATCCTCCTCTTCCGCCAGGAGGTTTTTGGCGACAGGGTTGACTCCTGGATCCAGCTAGCCCAGGCAAAGTCCTGCAAGGCAAAGTCCTGCAAGGATTAAAAAGCACGATAGGGATCGATTTTTGATGTTCTATACGGTGTGCATACTCTTGATTTTTTACCACCAAAATGCTTTCCCCTTAAGTGACACTTACCGGTCCTTGCGCCTTCGGCGCAATCAGCCTACACATATATACCTCGCGCCTTCGCCGCTCGCTCCGCAATCCGGGCTGTTGCTGTTCGAGTATTGGAATATGTGTAGGCTGATTGCGCCGCAGGCGCAAGGACCGGTAAGTGTCACTTAAGGGGAAATCATTTTGGTGGTAGAAAATCAACAGTATGATGCATTATTATTGCAAATGCATATGCATTTTGATGTTCTATACGGTGTGCATACTCTTGATTTTCTACCACCAAAATTATTTCCCCTTAAGTGACACTTACCGGTCCTTGCGCCTTCGGCGCAGTCAGCCTACACATATATACCTCGCGCCTTCGCCGCTCGCTCCGCAGAGCTCCGCAGAACAGCTGTTGCTGTTCGAGTATTGGAATATGTGTAGGCTGATTGCGCCGCAGGCGCAAGGACCGGTAAGTGTCACTTAAGGGGAAATCATCTTGGTGGTAGAAAATCAACAGTATGATGCATTTGCATTTGATATTGCATTTTGATGTTCTATACGGTGTGCATACTGTTGATTTTTTACCACCAAAATGATTTCCCCTTAAGTGACACTTACCGGTCCTTGCGCCTTCGGCGCAATCAGCCTACATGTTCCTACGCGAGGTATATATGTGTAGGCTGATTGCGCCGAAGGCGCAAGGACCGGTAAGTGTCACTTAAGGGGAAAGCATTTTGGTGGTAGAAAATCAACAGTATGATGCATTATTATTGCAAATGCATATGCATTTTGATGTTCTATACGGTGTGCATACTCTTGATTTTTTACCACCAAAATGCTTTCCCCTTAAGTGACACTTACCGGTCCTTGCGCCTTCGGCGCAATCAGCCTACACATATATACCTCGCGCCTTCGCCGCTCGCTCCGCAGAGCTCCGCAGAACAGCTGTTGCTGTTCGAGTATTGGAATATGTGTAGGCTGATTGCGCCGCAGGCGCAAGGACCGGTAAGTGTCACTTAAGGGGAAATCATCTTGGTGGTAGAAAATCAACAGTATGATGCATTTGCATTTGATATTGCATTTTGATGTTCTATACGGTGTGCATACTGTTGATTTTTTACCACCAAAATGATTTCCCCTTAAGTGACACTTACCGGTCCTTGCGCCTTCGGCGCAATCAGCCTATATGTTCCTACGCGAGGTATATATGTGTAGGCTGATTGCGCCGAAGGCGCAAGGACCGGTAAGTGTCACTTAAGGGGAAAGCATTTTGGTGGTAAAAAATCAACAGCAAGGTTTGGCACGATCCATCAAGCTCCGGCAAGGCAAAGCAGGGCAAAGACGCAAGGTCCAGCAAGCTCATGGTTCGGCAAGGCCCAGCCTCCTACTTCTCCGCTGCACGTCACCAGCCTTCTACGACCTCTTAAGACCACTCCGTCTCCGATTGCGCCGAAGGCGCAAGGACCGGCACGTGTTCCGGCAAGGCAAGCGACGGTAAGTCACCTACCTCGATGTTGACATCACCCTAGAGGGTTAATAAAAAGCAGCTAGGAATGTTCCAAATAGCTTAGAAGATAGCCCAAGACCTCTTCTTTCCAAATCTGGTCTTCCTTTTCTTCTAGCCCTACGGCAAATTGGTCAAAGAGTGGGGCAAAAAATCACCTGACGTCACATCACAGATGACGTCATATATACCTTTTACATACCTTACCAGATAGCCCCAGACCTCCTCTTTCCAAATCTGGTCTTCTTTTTATTCTAGCCCCACGGCAAGTCGGTCAAAGAGTAGCGCAAACACGTATGACGTCACACAGGCTAAACCAATCACCGGAGCGCATTTCTGAGGCCACTTGCTTTGCTGTAGCTTTATCACAATTCGACCATACACCCATATAGTGCATCAAAACACCATTAAGGACAATTCTAAAAAAAGGTCATTAAGGGTCAAATTCAACAATCAAGCCCAATGGCCTAGCTTAGATCCTACTAGACTCAGTCCTACTAGACTGAGTCCCTGAGTCGGAGGGGGCCCTCTACCAGATAGCCTACTGGTATCTAGTCTCTACTAGCTACCAGAGAGCTATCTACTAGAACTTAGATCCTACTAGACTCAGTCCTACTAGATGGCTATCTACCAGACAGCTTTCCTACTAGAATGACTGAGTCCCTGAGTCCTGAGTCCAGGTGCTAGTCCAAATCGATGTCGCTCCTTGCCCCCATATCCCCCAAGCTAGTAGGAGAGAAGGCTGGTCAGAGCACAAGATCAGATGATAACCGTAGCTCAGTGCATTCGCCCCTTTATCATACCGAGTCGTGTTAAGCCAACCAAGTTGTACCACTAAACAACGTTACACCGTTACAACGTTACACAATTACATCACATTCTTCACACATTATCTGCATTTAGGTGCCCCCTCTATAACAAACAAAACTGCAAGTCTCTGGCATTCCACACTGCTGAGATATTACCAATAATAGCGATAAAAATCACCTAATAGCAAACACTGCCATCTATAGGGGAACACCGTAAACAACAACAAGTTGCACAACACTGCAATGCAATTGCTCACACAAACAACAATTACTTTATTTCAAAATCAATATATTTCAAATCGGAAAAAAAACATTCTGTAGCAAATTGAATGCTCTATCTTTTAGTAAGCATAACTTTTTCGCTTAGACCACAATTTAACACATCAAATCAGAAAACAGTTTTTTCTCTCTTTCTTTTGGGGTTAAATTCATTGTGGAAAATTAATTCAATTCAACTCAATTGTACAAAATTTTAATGCACTGCTTCAAGTATTTTTGTTTTATTTCTCAAAAATGGATTACTAAGAGATATTGAATATACAACAGAGTATAAAAATAAAAAATATATTTTTTTTTAAAACTTATTTGCCAATTTTCGGAAAACACTTGCTTCATATTTTAGTAATATTGCAAATAAAAAATTTACAAAGTCATATTTTTAATATTATTTTTTTTTGTGTACTTTAAGGGGAAATAATTTTTGTAAAAATTAAACAGTATGCCCACCGTATAGTACGTCAAAAACAAACCACTAACATATTTTTCTATCATTTTTCAAAAATATATTACTTTGATATCTCAGCATACATGAGGGAGTATAAGGAATACAAATATTTTTTGGAAAAATCCGATTTGGCAATTTAGTGAAAGCACTTGCTTCAGATTTCACAAATAGTGGAAAAAACCTTGAAATAAAAATTTAAAAAGTCATATTTTTAATATTATTTTTTTTGTGTACTTTAAGGGGAAATAATTTTTGTAAAAATTAAGCAGTATGCCCACCGTATAGTACGTCAAAAACAAACCACTAACGTATTTTTCTCTCATTTTTCAAAAATATATTACTTTGATGTCTCGGCATACATGAGGGAGTTTAAGGGATACAAATATTTTTGGGAAAAATCCGATTTTGCAATTTAGTGAAAGCACTTGCTTCAGATTTCACAAATAGTGGAAGAAACCTTGAAATAAAAATTTAAAAAGTCATATTTTTAATATTAATTTTTTTGTGTACTTTAAGGGGAAATCATTTTTGTAAAAATTGAACAGTATGCCCACCGTATAGTACGTCAAAAACAAACCACTAACGTATTTTTCTCTCATTTTTCAAAAATATATTACTTTGATATCTCAGCATACATGAGGGAGTATAAGGAATACAAATATTTTTTGGAAAAATCTGATTTTGATATTTAGTGAAAGCACTTGCTTCATATTTCACAAATAGTGGAAGACACCTTGAATTAAAAATTTAAAAAGTCATATTTTTAATATTTTTTTTTTGTGTACTTTAAGGGGAAATAATTTTTGTACAAATTAAACACTATGCTCACCGTATAGAACGTCAAAAACAAACCACTAAAGTATTTTTCTCTTATTTTTCAAAAATATGTTACTTTGATATCTCGGCATACATGAGGGAGTATAAGGAATACAAATATTTTTTGGAAAAATCCGATTTTGCAATTTAGTGAAAGCACTTGCTTTAGATTTCACAAATAGTGGAAGAAACTTTGAAATAAAAATTTACAAAGTCATATTTTTAATATTAATTTTTTTGTGTACTTTAAGGGGAAATCATTTTTGTAAAAATTGAACAGTATGCCCACCGTATAGTACGTCAAAAACAAACCACTAACGTATTTTTCTCTCATTTTTCAAAAATATATTACTTTGATATCTCGGCATACATGAGGGAGTATAAGGAATACAAATATTTTTTGGAAAAATCTGATTTTGATATTTAGTAAAAGCACTTGCTTCATATTTCACAAATAGTGGAAGACACCTTGAATTAAAAATTTAAAAAGTCATATTTTTAATATTTTTTTTTTGTGTACTTTAAGGGGAAATAATTTTTGTACAAATTAAACACTATGCTCACCGTATAGAACGTCAAAAACAAACCACTAAAGTATTTTTCTCTTATTTTTCAAAAATATGTTACTTTGATATCTCGGCATACATGAGGGAGTATAAGGAATACAAATATTTTTTGGAAAAATCCGATTTTGCAATTTAGTGAAAGCACTTGCTTTAGATTTCACAAATAGTGGAAGAAACTTTGAAATAAAAATTTACAAAGTCATATTTTTAATATTAATTTTTTTGTGTACTTTAAGGGGAAATCATTTTTGTAAAAATTGAACAGTATGCCCACCGTATAGTACGTCAAAAACAAACCACTAACGTATTTTTCTCTCATTTTTCAAAAATATATTACTTTGATATCTCGGCATACATGAGGGAGTATAAGGAATACAAATATTTTTTGGAAAAATCTGATTTTGATATTTAGTGAAAGCACTTGCTTCATATTTCACAAATAGTGGAAGACACCTTGAATTAAAAATTTAAAAAGTCATATTTTTAATATTTTTTTTTTGTGTACTTTAAGGGGAAATAATTTTTGTACAAATTAAACACTATGCTCACCGTATAGAACGTCAAAAACAAACCACTAAAGTATTTTTCTCTTATTTTTCAAAAATATGTTACTTTGATATCTCGGCATACATGAGGGAGTATAAGGAATACAAATATTTTTTGGAAAAATCCGATTTTGCAATTTAGTGAAAGCACTTGCTTTAGATTTCACAAATAGTGGAAGAAACTTTGAAATAAAAATTTAAAAAGTCATTTTTTTTTGTTGTGTACTTTAAGGGGAAATAATTTTTGGAAAAATTAAACAGTATGCCCACCGTATAGTACGTCAAAAACAAACCACTCGCGTATTTTTCTCTCATTTTTCAAAAATATATTACTTTGATATCTCGGCATACATGAGGGAGTATAAGGAATACAAATATTTTTTGGAAAAATCCGATTTTGCAATTTAGTGAAAGCACTTGCTTCATATTTCACACATAGTGGAAGAAACCTTGAAATAAAAATTTAAAAAGTCATATTTTTAATATTAAGTTTTTTGTGTACTTTAAGGGGAAATCATTTTTGTAAAAATTAAACAGTATGCCCACCGTATAGTACGTCAAAAACAAACCACTAACGTATTTTTCTCTCATTTTTCAAAAATATATTACTTTGATATCTCAGCATACATGAGGGAGTATAAGGAATACAAATATTTTTTGGAAAAATCTGATTTTGATATTTAGTGAAAGCACTTGCTTCATATTTCACAAATAGTGGAAGACACCTTGAATTAAAAATTTAAAAAGTCATATTTTTAATATTTTTTTTTTGTGTACTTTAAGGGGAAATAATTTTTGTACAAATTAAACACTATGCTCACCGTATAGAACGTCAAAAACAAACCACTAAAGTATTTTTCTCTTATTTTTCAAAAATATGTTACTTTGATATCTCGGCATACATGAGGGAGTATAAGGAATACAAATATTTTTTGGAAAAATCCGATTTTGCAATTTAGTGAAAGCACTTGCTTTAGATTTCACAAATAGTGGAAGAAACTTTGAAATAAAAATTTACAAAGTCATATTTTTAATATTAATTTTTTTGTGTACTTTAAGGGGAAATCATTTTTGTAAAAATTGAACAGTATGCCCACCGTATAGTACGTCAAAAACAAACCACTAACGTATTTTTCTCT
This sequence comes from Chirona hameri, assembly GCA_036785665.1. NCBI lineage: Eukaryota > Metazoa > Arthropoda > Thecostraca > Balanomorpha > Balanidae > Chirona > Chirona hameri. The sequence goes on along the minus strand of JAXIVJ010014207.1, from coordinate 14,038 downwards.
CATTTTTCAAAAATATATTACTTTGATATCTCGGCATACATGAGGGAGTATAAGGAATACAAATATTTTTTGGAAAAATCTGATTTTGATATTTAGTGAAAGCACTTGCTTCATATTTCACAAATAGTGGAAGACACCTTGAATTAAAAATTTAAAAAGTCATATTTTTAATATTTTTTTTTTGTGTACTTTAAGGGGAAATAATTTTTGTACAAATTAAACACTATGCTCACCGTATAGAACGTCAAAAACAAACCACTAAAGTATTTTTCTCTTATTTTTCAAAAATATGTTACTTTGATATCTCGGCATACATGAGGGAGTATAAGGAATACAAATATTTTTTGGAAAAATCCGATTTTGCAATTTAGTGAAAGCACTTGCTTTAGATTTCACAAATAGTGGAAGAAACTTTGAAATAAAAATTTACAAAGTCATATTTTTAATATTAATTTTTTTGTGTACTTTAAGGGGAAATCATTTTTGTAAAAATTGAACAGTATGCCCACCGTATAGTACGTCAAAAACAAACCACTAACGTATTTTTCTCTCATTTTTCAAAAATATATTACTTTGATATCTCGGCATACATGAGGGAGTATAAGGAATACAAATATTTTTTGGAAAAATCTGATTTTGATATTTAGTGAAAGCACTTGCTTCATATTTCACAAATAGTGGAAGACACCTTGAATTAAAAATTTAAAAAGTCATATTTTTAATAAATTTTTTTTGTGTACTTTAAGGGGAAATAATTTTTGTACAAATTAAACACTATGCTCACCGTATAGAACGTCAAAAACAAACCACTAAAGTATTTTTCTCTTATTTTTCAAAAATATGTTACTTTGATATCTCGGCATACATGAGGGAGTATAAGGAATACAAATATTTTTTGGAAAAATCCGATTTTGCAATTTAGTGAAAGCACTTGCTTTAGATTTCACAAATAGTGGAAGAAACTTTGAAATAAAAATTTAAAAAGTCATTTTTTTTTGTTGTGTACTTTAAGGGGAAATAATTTTTGGAAAAATTAAACAGTATGCCCACCGTATAGTACGTCAAAAACAAACCACTCGCGTATTTTTCTCTCATTTTTCAAAAATATATTACTTTGATATCTCGGCATACATGAGGGAGTATAAGGAATACAAATATTTTTTGGAAAAATCCGATTTTGCAATTTAGTGAAAGCACTTGCTTCATATTTCACACATAGTGGAAGAAACTTTGAAATAAAAATTTAAAAAGTCATATTTTTAATATTAAGTTTTTTGTGTACTTTAAGGGGAAATCATTTTTGTAAAAATTAAACAGTATGCCCACCGTATAGTACGTCAAAAACAAACCACTAACGTATTTTTCTCTCATTTTTCAAAAATATGTTACTTTGATGTCTCGGCATACATGAGGGAGTATAAGGAAGATGAATATTCATTATTCGTCCCGATCGGACTAAATGGCTACGAGCGAATCTTAGGCCGTCTCGATCGGACTTAATGGCTACGAGCGAATCTTAGGCCGTCTCGATCGGACTAAATGGCTACGAGCGAATCTTAGGCCGTCTCGATCGGACTTAATGGCTACGAGCGAATCTTAGGCCGTCTCGATCGGACTAAATGGCTACGAGCGAATCTTAGGCCGTCTCGATCGGACTTAATGGCTACGAGCGAATCTTAGGCCGTCTCGATCGGACTTAATGGCTACGAGCGAATCTTAGGCCGTCTCGATCGGACTTAATGGCTACGAGCGAATCTTAGGCCGTCTCGATCGGACTAAATGGCTACGAGCGAATCTTAGGCCGTCTCGATCGGACTTAATGGCTACGAGCGAATCTTAGGCCGTCTCGATCGGACTTAATGGCTACGAGCGAATCTTAGGCCGTCTCGATCGGACTTAATGAAGGGGTTAGGTTAGGTTAGGTTAGGTTAGGTTAGTTTAGGTTAGTTTCTGACGCCTTGTCTATCAGCACTGTTACCTTGCCATCTTGGCTCTGCAAGCGCCGAAGGCGCTTGCAGAGCCAAGATGGCAAGATGGCGCAAGATGGCGCCATGGCGAATGCATATGCATTTTGATGTTCTATAAGGTGTGCATACTGTTGATTTTTTACCCAAATGATTTCCCCTTAAGTGACACTTACCGGTCCTTGCGCCTTCGGCGCAATCAGCCTACACATATCCCAATACTCGAACAGCAACAGCCCGGACTGCGGAGCGAGCGGCGAAGGCGCGAGGTATATATGTGTAGGCTGATTGCGCCGCAGGCGCAAGGACCGGTAAGTGTCACTTAAGGGGAAAGCATTTTGGTGGTAAAAAATCAAGAGTATGCACACCGTATAGAACATCAAAAATCGATCCCTATCGTATTTTTTATTCATTTTTCAAAAATGTATTACGAAGGCGCTGGCAGAGCCAAGATGGCAAGATGGCGTCAACAGCTCCAACAGCAACAGCCCGGACTTCGGAGCGAGCGCCGAAGGCGCGAGGTATTGGGATATGTGTAGGCTGATTGCGCCGCAGGCGCAAGGACCGGTAAGTGTCACTTAAGAGGAAATCATTATGGTAAATCATTTTGGAATTGCAAAAGCCTTTTCTATATAATTCACTAAAGAAAAAAGAAAAATAAAATCATATTGTGTTTTTTTTGTTGTTTTAGTTTTTTAAAGGAAGAAAAATCAGTCTGTCAAAAATATCAATATGCACATCGTTTAACGCATGAAGAGACACCCCGAAATATATTTTCTTTTATTTTTTCAAAAATATTTCTTTGAGTATATGACATATTTTGCAAGGTTTAAAAGCAATATTTTTTTGGCAAAAACTGTTTCTTTTTTAGCACAGATTACACAGAAACGGATTTAAATTTGATCCTGGCAATTTTTTTTTAAATTGCTCAAAAAAGATTTTTCGATGACGTCACACCTTTGGCCGAACCTCAAAAAGCCATTTATGGCGATTCTGAACATTGGCTAAAATCCAATAAAGTCAAATTAAAAAAGCATCCCTAGAATCATCTCGACCTCTTCTATCTAACGCAAATGTTAAAATTTCAAAAATCAAAAAAACTTTGAAAATGTACAAGAAAATTTGACTCTTTTTTTTGGAAATAAAATATTGGCATATTGTTTTTAAAACAGAATTGGATAAAGAATATGAATCACCAGAAAAAAACACAAAAAAAACAAAGGAAAAACTTTGAAAAAAAATTTAGGGGGTCAAATAACGTTTTTGAAAAAAAACAAATGTGTTTTCTGTGTAGACCATTGAATTGTTAATATAAATATATTTATTTCATAATTTTAATCCAGTTACTTTAAGTGTTATTGCCCATAAAGCCGATATGGTCCCATAGCGGGAAAAGCTCAGTAAAAAGCCACCTAGCGAGAGAATTATAAGCTTAGGCTAACGAGGACTAATTTTGGTATAATTTCCAAACTATACATGATAAATGCATTTTAGGGGTATCATTCGACTCACGAGAACCTCCTCTATCAATCCATGGATTTTTTTTGGAAAAAAATCCACAACTTTTTGTTTTAAAGTTTTTTGCATTTTTTTTGGAAAATACTAAGTTTTTTGAAAAACAGCTCTGATCATCGTGTAGAGCATGAAGAAATACACCGAAATATATAGGTTTTTTGTTTCCCAAAAATTCGTTCTCAGAGTTATTGGCATAAATAGTTTGATGACGTCATTATAGTGCCGAACATAGACGCGTTCGGCACGAAAAGCCAAAACCGCTTAGAATTGACGGACAATCAAAAGTTTACATATTTTCATGATCGCCGTGATGAGCGCTATCGATTGGTACTATCGGTATACTGATATCGATAATCGATACCGAATTATTGACCATAAAGCCGATATGGACTTTTACCAAGCCGAAGTGGATTCGATTTTGAACATGTCGATATGGCCCATGTAGCTAAGATGGTTTTCAAAAAACGGCCCAAAACAGCCTATTTTGCAGCTTCATATCTCAGAGTAGGTACGAGGTACCGGTACCGGTACGGTACCAAAAGATAGATCCAACTTTTCTTAATCGGGCAAAAAATCAAGAGGTCACAGGTCACAAGGTGACCTGAGATATAGCCCGAGCCGCGGAGGATTAAAAAGCCCATATGGCCCATTGGGCTAACGACGAAGACAATATGGCCCACATGTCTAACCTAACCTAACCTAACCTAACCTAACCTAACCTAACCTAACCTAACCTAACCTAACCTAACCTAACCTAACCTAACCTAACCTAACCTAACCTAACCTAACCTAACCTAACCTAACCTAACCTAACCTAACCTAACCTAACCTAACCTAACCTAACCTAACCTAACCTAACCTAACCTAACCTAACCTAACCTAACCTAACCTAACCTAACCTAACCTAACCTAACCTAACCTAACCTAACCTAACCTAACCTAACCTAACCTAACCTAACCTAACCTAACCTAACCTAACCTAACCTAACCTAACCTAACCTAACCTAACCTAACCTAACCTAACCTAACCTAACCTAACCTAACCTAACCTAACCTAACCTAACCTAACCTAACCTAACCTAACCTAACCTAACCTAACCTAACCTAACCTAACCTAACCTAACCTAACCTAACCTAACCTAACCTAACCTAACCTAACCTAACCTAACCTAACCTAACCTAACCTAACCTAACCTAACCTAACCTAACCTAACCTAACCTAACCTAACCTAACCTAACCTAACCTAACCTAACCTAACCTAACCTAACCTAACCTAACCTAACCTAACCTAACCTAACCTAACCTAACCTAACCTAACCTAACCTAACCTAACCTAACCTAACCTAACCTAACCTAACCTAACCTAACCTAACCTAACCTAACCTAACCTAACCTAACCTAACCTAACCTAACCTAACCTAACCTAACCTAACCTAACCTAACCTAACCTAACCTAACCTAACCTAACCTAACCTAACCTAACCTAACCTAACCTAACCTAACCTAACCTAACCTAACCTAACCTAACCTAACCTAACCTAACCTAACCTAACCTAACCTAACCTAACCTAACCTAACCTAACCTAACCTAACCTAACCTAACCTAACCTAACCTAACCTAACCTAACCTAACCTAACCTAACCTAACCTAACCTAACCTAACCTAACCTAACCTAACCTAACCTAACCTAACCTAACCTAACCTAACCTAACCTAACCTAACCTAACCTAACCTAACCTAACCTAACCTAACCTAACCTAACCTAACCTAACCTAACCTAACCTAACCTAACCTAACCTAACCTAACCTAACCTAACCTAACCTAACCTAACCTAACCTAACCTAACCTAACCTAACCTAACCTAACCTAACCTAACCTAACCTAACCTAACCTAACCTAACCTAACCTAACCTAACCTAACCTAACCTAACCTAACCTAACCTAACCTAACCTAACCTAACCTAACCTAACCTAACCTAACCTAACCTAACCTAACCTAACCTAACCTAACCTAACCTAACCTAACCTAACCTAACCTAACCTAACCTAACCTAACCTAACCTAACCTAACCTAACCTAACCTAACCTAACCTAACCTAACCTAACCTAACCTAACCTAACCTAACCTAACCTAACCTAACCTAACCTAACCTAACCTAACCTAACCTAACCTAACCTAACCTAACCTAACCTAACCTAACCTAACCTAACCTAACCTAACCTAACCTAACCTAACCTAACCTAACCTAACCTAACCTAACCTAACCTAACCTAACCTAACCTAACCTAACCTAACCTAACCTAACCTAACCTAACCTAACCTAACCTAACCTAACCTAACCTAACCTAACCTAACCTAACCTAACCAAAGGAGCCACATCGTCTTGTTTCGGGACCATATAGTCTTGGTATAAAGCCGATATGGCTTATCATTTTTTAGGGGTCCAAACATTTTTGAGGGGGTTGCTGATTTTTGTACACGTACCCCTGACATTCCTCTATCTAAAATTGGTTTCACTTTTTATGCTACTCACCTAAAATTTTATGCTACCGTCGTTTTAAGAAATAATTTTTCGTCGAAAATGCCGTTTTCGACATATGGATATAAAACCTATGTTTTTTTTCCTACCCGACTGAAATTTCGTGTCGATTTCTATCTCTTTATCCTGCTCTTACCTACCGCCTTGGTTTTTAACCTACTCGATTTCCATATTTTCGAAAAAGGGCCAAATGAGGCCAAAATATGATGACAGGGTGTCAGATCACTGATAGCTATGTACAATCAACTAAAGTCATAGCTTCCCATGTAAACCTACACAATGGAATAACTTTAAAACTACTTATCTGATTTTCAATCAGTTTGAAAAATCGGACTCCCCCTGCAATTCTACATCCGAACAGCTATCATTTTTTTCAAAAAAAATATAGGGGGCGCCAAAGTCGTTTTTTAATATTTTTGTAACTTACCTACTTTTTTTCTTCCTTAAGATTTTAAAAATACGAGATAGTCAAAAGATGCAGCGTGAAAAACTGCATCTTTTGGCAGGTCGGAAATGTTATTATTTTTTTTTTTTAATTTTAAAATTGTAAAATAGAAAAAAAGTGATGGTTTTTTATTTTTAAGTCTTTTGGTATGGCATTTTTTGCAAAACTGTACTTGAAGCAAAGAAAGAACGTAAGACGGCGAATTTTTAGAAACAGAGAAATCAAAAATCGGTAAAGAAGTTTTTGAGATATGAGGGATCACATATTCAAATTGACGCGTTCACAAAATTTTCAAAGTCCCAAATATCAAAGACGGAAAACGTTAAGTAAGGATTTTTTTGTTTAGTATACCTTAGAATTAGCTATATTTTCCGTTTTTGGCATTTTCAAAAAATCGAAAGTTTTTTGAGTATATGTTTTTTGGATTTTACTTTTTTGATTTCGATTGATAAAAATATGGTAGAAGTTTGGATTTCACACATTTTGAACCTCTTGACATTTTGTCGTACATGGAGTTTCAAGCGACTTAATGGCTAAAAACGTTTTGGCGGGAAAAAACTGGAAAAATTCCAATTGAATGACAGCATTGTGCTATAGCTCATAAGAAGCGCAATGAGATGCTCAATTCGAATCTGAAATAAGAAACCAGAAAAAGCTTATGACAAAGACGCTATAATTGTTTACCGATCTTTTAAAAAAAAATTGGTTTTGAGTATTTTGACAAAATGAAATATACATCAGATGTGGAATTGCATGGAACATCCAAATCCGGTTTCATATTTGAAATCCCTTTGCAAGTTTTTGAGTTATTCAGCTCCAAATAGTCCAAAATATATATGCGTCAAACTTTTGATGGACATTTTTTTTTAAGTTTTGAAACATGTTTCTCGTACAACTCAGCGAGCTGAACAAGAATCTTTTTTCTATTTTCTTCTAGCTCTTATGGTTTTTTAGTAATAGCGGTTACCATTTTAAGGAATTTAACACGTCATTTCTTAAACATGGCTCAGTGTATATGCTCATAACGTGCTCAATATTAGACCAATCTTAAAACAAAAGACATTTTTGGATTCAGCAACAACGGGGCCTCATTTTTCAAGTATGGAGACCCTTTAATCTATATTTAATTTTCTGTTTTTGGCATAACAAAAAAATCAAAAGTTTTTTGAGCATATGTGTTTTGGATTTTACTTTTTTTATTTCGATTGATACAAATATGGTAGAAGTTTGGATTTCACACATTTTGAACCTCTTGACATTTTGTTGTACATGGAGTTTCAAGCGACTTAATGGCTAAAAACCTTTTGGCGGGAAACAACTGGAAAAATTCCAATTGAATGACAGCATTGTGCTATAGCTCATAAGAAGCGCAATGAGATGCTGAATTCGAATCTGAGATCAAAAACCAGAAAAAGCTTATGACAAAGACGCTATAATTGTTTACCGATCTTTTCAAAAATGTTGTTTTTGAGTATTTTGACAAAATGAAATATACATTAGATGTGGAATTGTATGGAACATCCAAATCCGATTTCATATTTGAAATCCCTTTGTAAGTTTTTGAGTTATTCAGCTCCAAATAGTCCAAAATATATATGCGTCAAACTTTTGATGGACAATTTTTTTTAAAGTTTTGAAACATGTTTCTCGTACAACTCAGCGAGCTGAACAAGAATCTTTTTTCTATTTTTTTCTAGCTCTATGGGTTTTTGAGTAATAGCGGTTACCATTTTAAGTGTATGTGTGTATGTGTGTATGTGTGTATGTGTGTATGTGTGTATGTGTGTATGTGTGTATGTGTGTATGTGTGTATGTGTGTATGTGTGTATGTGTGTATGTGTGTATGTGTGTATGTATGTATGTGTGTATGTGTGTATGTGTGTATGTGTGTATGTGTGTATGTGTGTATGTGTGTATGTGTGTATGTGTGTATGTGGGTATGTATGTATGTGTGTATGTGTGTATGTGTGTATGTGTGTATGTGTGTATGTGTGTATGTGTGTATGTGTGTATGTGTGGATGTGTGTATGTGTGTATGTGTGTATGTGTGTATGTGGGTATGTGTGTATGAGTGACAAGTGTTCGAACCTAACTTTTAATTGTACTTAAAGTTAAGCACAAAACAAATTAAGTACATCAAATATTGTTTGTACGTTAATTGGCTATCAAATATTGAAATTGGTATTGTTGTGATAATTTTGATTTATAAGTTATCTGCATTAACATATACCATTATATTGAAGATATGACTGGGGGACTTCGCTTTTGTGAAACTCTTGCTGGCGGCAGAGGAGGATAGGTTAGGTGACTTGCCGGACCTTGCCTTGCCGGGACGTGCCGGTCCTTGCGCCTTCGGCGCAAGCGGAGACGGAGTGGTCTTAAGAGGACGTAAAAGGCTGGCTGATTGCGCCGAAGGCGCAAGGACCGGCACGTGTCCCGGCAAGGCAAGGTCCGGTAAGTCACCTAACTATCCTCCTCAAAGAGTGGCCAAAAAAAACATGACACCAAGAGGGTGTTGCCAACAAGACTACAAAAAATTGGAAACAAGATTCTTCTTAGGCTTGCTGAGTTGTACAGGAAACATTTGTCAAAACTTAAACAAAAAATGTATATCAAAAGTTTGAGGTACGGCGTTTACCGTTGTTTTGCCACGACCCTAGAGGGTTATTAACAAGGAGCTAGGAATGTTCCAAATACCTTAGAAGATAGCCCAAGACCTCCTCTTTCCAAATCTGGTCTTGCTTTTGTTCTAGCCCCAAGACAAGTTGGTCAAAGAGTGGCGCAAAAAACACATGACACCAAAAAAGCATTATCAACAAAGCTACAGGAAAATGGAAAAAATATTCGCGTTAGGCTCGCTGAGTTTAACAGGAAACATGTTTCAAAACTAAAAAAAAAAATATATGTCAAAAGTTTGACATATACATTTCACACACACATTTGTTTGCCACACACACATTCGTTTGTCAACTTTTCTTCTTTTTGAAAGCAGAATCAAACCTGCCATCAAATTCTGCTTCTTATGAGTTATAGCAGGTTGCTGTCATACAATATCGAAATTCACATTTTTTTCCCGCCAAAATGTTTTCAGCCTATAACTTTTAAAAAAAAAATTACACAAGAAAAATCAAAGGGTTGAAATTGTGTGATTTGACATTATCTACCATATTCTTTTTAATAAAAAAAAAAAAAAAAATTATCAAAAAAGTTATACCACCCCAAACAACGTTTTTTTGTTAATACAAAAAATGAAAAATAGACGTGATTCAAAGGTGTCCTAGCGAAAAAAATCCTTACATAACGTTTTTTGTCTTTGATTTATGGACTTGCTAAAATTTTGGTAACGCGTCAATTTCAAAATGGGATCCCTCCTATCTCAAAAACTTCTCAACCGATTTTTGATTTCTTGCTATCTAAAAATGTACCGTCTAACGTTCTTTCTTTCACTAATTAACATTTTTCCCAAAAAGTGCATGTCAGAAGACTGAAAAACCAAAAACCATCACTTTTTTTTGGATTTCAAAATTTAAAATTTTGATAATTTTTTGATCAAAATTTCCTAATAGCCAAAAGATGTAGAATCTTTACTTGCATCTTTTGACTATCTCGGATTTTTAAAATCGTAAGGAAAAAAAAAAGTAGGTAAGTTACAAAAATATTAAAAAACGACTTTTGCGCCCCCTATGTTTTTTTGAAAAAAATTATAGCTGTCCGGATGTAGAATTGAAAGGGGAGTCCGATTTTTCAAACGGATTGAAAATCCGTTAAGTAGTTCATAAGATGCAGGTTTGGTAACAAAAATCGACTCCATATGTCATGATCATTGATACCAAATCTCTCATCATATTTTGGCCTAGCCCGGTTTTGTAAAAATCGAGTATGTTAGAATCTGAAACCATGTACGGAAGTAGGCTGGCGAGATAGGATGGAAGCCCAAGTTTCAGCTGAGTAGGTCAAAAAACATCGGTTTTAGAGCCAAAACAACACCAAAAAACCTCGATGTCGACACCAACCTAGAGGGTTCTTAAGAAGGAGCTAGGAATGTTCCAAATAGCTTAAAAGATAGCCCCAGACCTCTTCTTTCCAAATCTGGTCTTGCTTTTGTTCTAGCCCAAAGACAAGTTGGTCAAAGAGTGGCGCAAAAAACACATGACACCAACAGGGCATTACCAACAAGACTACACAAAATTGGAAACAAGATTCTTGTTAGGCTTGCTGAGTTGTACAGGAAACATTTATCAAAACTTTAAAAAAAAAATTATATTAAAAGTTTGGGTATGGCGTTTACCGTTTTTTGCCACGACCCTAGAGGGTTAATAAAAAGGAGCTAGGAATGTTCCAAATAGCTTAGAAGATAGCCCCAGACCTCCTCTTTCCAAATCTGGTCTTCCTTTCCTTCTAGCCCTACGGCAAGTTGGTCAAAGAGTGGGGCAAAAAATCGCATGTACCGCAGTACATAGGTGCATCACGGTGCAGTCTATGCTTCTTTTTTATCCGATCCGATCCTATCCTAACCAAAATGAAAGCCCTTGTACTCTTCTTTCCAGATCTGGCCTCATTTGTGTTCTAGCCCTACGGCAAGTTGGAGTTATTGGCATACATATATAGAGTCTAATGAAGATTTTTTTTTTTTTTTTTTTTTACATTTTTAATTTCAGGCACACAATGCTTGAAATTAAAAATGTAAATGAAATTTAAAAAAAAAAAAAAATTAAAAAGTGTAAATGAAATTAAAAATCTGGTCTTTTCTTTCTTCTAGCGTCTAGTGTCGTCTCTGCTTGCGCCGAAGGCGCAAAGACCGGCACGTGTCCCGGCAAGGCAAGGGACGGTAAGTCACCTGACCCTAAAAGGGTGTTATCCTCCTCTTCCGCCAGGAGGTTTTTGGCGACAGGGTTGACTCCTGGATCCAGCTAGCCCAGGCAAAGTCCTGCAAGGCAAAGTCCTGCAAGGATTAAAAAGCACGATAGGGATCGATTTTTGATGTTCTATACGGTGTGCATACTCTTGATTTTTTACCACCAAAATGCTTTCCCCTTAAGTGACACTTACCGGTCCTTGCGCCTTCGGCGCAATCAGCCTACACATATATACCTCGCGCCTTCGCCGCTCGCTCCGCAATCCGGGCTGTTGCTGTTCGAGTATTGGAATATGTGTAGGCTGATTGCGCCGCAGGCGCAAGGACCGGTAAGTGTCACTTAAGGGGAAATCATTTTGGTGGTAGAAAATCAACAGTATGATGCATTATTATTGCAAATGCATATGCATTTTGATGTTCTATACGGTGTGCATACTCTTGATTTTCTACCACCAAAATTATTTCCCCTTAAGTGACACTTACCGGTCCTTGCGCCTTCGGCGCAGTCAGCCTACACATATATACCTCGCGCCTTCGCCGCTCGCTCCGCAGAGCTCCGCAGAACAGCTGTTGCTGTTCGAGTATTGGAATATGTGTAGGCTGATTGCGCCGCAGGCGCAAGGACCGGTAAGTGTCACTTAAGGGGAAATCATCTTGGTGGTAGAAAATCAACAGTATGATGCATTTGCATTTGATATTGCATTTTGATGTTCTATACGGTGTGCATACTGTTGATTTTTTACCACCAAAATGATTTCCCCTTAAGTGACACTTACCGGTCCTTGCGCCTTCGGCGCAATCAGCCTACATGTTCCTACGCGAGGTATATATGTGTAGGCTGATTGCGCCGAAGGCGCAAGGACCGGTAAGTGTCACTTAAGGGGAAAGCATTTTGGTGGTAGAAAATCAACAGTATGATGCATTATTATTGCAAATGCATATGCATTTTGATGTTCTATACGGTGTGCATACTCTTGATTTTTTACCACCAAAATGCTTTCCCCTTAAGTGACACTTACCGGTCCTTGCGCCTTCGGCGCAATCAGCCTACACATATATACCTCGCGCCTTCGCCGCTCGCTCCGCAGAGCTCCGCAGAACAGCTGTTGCTGTTCGAGTATTGGAATATGTGTAGGCTGATTGCGCCGCAGGCGCAAGGACCGGTAAGTGTCACTTAAGGGGAAATCATCTTGGTGGTAGAAAATCAACAGTATGATGCATTTGCATTTGATATTGCATTTTGATGTTCTATACGGTGTGCATACTGTTGATTTTTTACCACCAAAATGATTTCCCCTTAAGTGACACTTACCGGTCCTTGCGCCTTCGGCGCAATCAGCCTATATGTTCCTACGCGAGGTATATATGTGTAGGCTGATTGCGCCGAAGGCGCAAGGACCGGTAAGTGTCACTTAAGGGGAAAGCATTTTGGTGGTAAAAAATCAACAGCAAGGTTTGGCACGATCCATCAAGCTCCGGCAAGGCAAAGCAGGGCAAAGACGCAAGGTCCAGCAAGCTCATGGTTCGGCAAGGCCCAGCCTCCTACTTCTCCGCTGCACGTCACCAGCCTTCTACGACCTCTTAAGACCACTCCGTCTCCGATTGCGCCGAAGGCGCAAGGACCGGCACGTGTTCCGGCAAGGCAAGCGACGGTAAGTCACCTACCTCGATGTTGACATCACCCTAGAGGGTTAATAAAAAGCAGCTAGGAATGTTCCAAATAGCTTAGAAGATAGCCCAAGACCTCTTCTTTCCAAATCTGGTCTTCCTTTTCTTCTAGCCCTACGGCAAATTGGTCAAAGAGTGGGGCAAAAAATCACCTGACGTCACATCACAGATGACGTCATATATACCTTTTACATACCTTACCAGATAGCCCCAGACCTCCTCTTTCCAAATCTGGTCTTCTTTTTATTCTAGCCCCACGGCAAGTCGGTCAAAGAGTAGCGCAAACACGTATGACGTCACACAGGCTAAACCAATCACCGGAGCGCATTTCTGAGGCCACTTGCTTTGCTGTAGCTTTATCACAATTCGACCATACACCCATATAGTGCATCAAAACACCATTAAGGACAATTCTAAAAAAAGGTCATTAAGGGTCAAATTCAACAATCAAGCCCAATGGCCTAGCTTAGATCCTACTAGACTCAGTCCTACTAGACTGAGTCCCTGAGTCGGAGGGGGCCCTCTACCAGATAGCCTACTGGTATCTAGTCTCTACTAGCTACCAGAGAGCTATCTACTAGAACTTAGATCCTACTAGACTCAGTCCTACTAGATGGCTATCTACCAGACAGCTTTCCTACTAGAATGACTGAGTCCCTGAGTCCTGAGTCCAGGTGCTAGTCCAAATCGATGTCGCTCCTTGCCCCCATATCCCCCAAGCTAGTAGGAGAGAAGGCTGGTCAGAGCACAAGATCAGATGATAACCGTAGCTCAGTGCATTCGCCCCTTTATCATACCGAGTCGTGTTAAGCCAACCAAGTTGTACCACTAAACAACGTTACACCGTTACAACGTTACACAATTACATCACATTCTTCACACATTATCTGCATTTAGGTGCCCCCTCTATAACAAACAAAACTGCAAGTCTCTGGCATTCCACACTGCTGAGATATTACCAATAATAGCGATAAAAATCACCTAATAGCAAACACTGCCATCTATAGGGGAACACCGTAAACAACAACAAGTTGCACAACACTGCAAT